>CALYLW010002067.1:0-17500 GCA_944989445.1 Ampullaceana balthica
CCTAATCCATCAACCAAAACGCCCTGCCCCACCTCCATCTCTTAACAAAACCAACACACAACCAAAAAAATCACTGGTGGCCCATATACATACATCTATACCCATTGACTGTACGAGGTGGCAACACACCAAGCGTGTAACAACATCGGTACACAAATGGGAGGGTGGGGGGGGGGGGGGGGGGAGAATGATTAGGTGGGCGCCCTTGCAGGTCCCAAGGGCGTTGCCTGTTTTTGCGAAACTCTTCCAGATTACAGAAAGGTCGGAGGGTAGAGTACGAAAAGAAAAAAAGGCAGGAGTCTTGGTAAGACGGTGAGACAGATGTGAAAACAGGTTTGTGCGATTTTGGAAAAGGGAGGGGGGGACCTATCTGGTGCGTACGGTGAGGGGAAACGAGAAGTCATTTAAGCCTCGACATGATAAAATGTGATGGGTGAGACCACGAGAACTTGACACTATGGTGCAATATCCTAACCTTGAAGAGCACCTAAAGCCCCCCCGCTAGTAGCCCGTGGTCCAACTCCTGTCACTTTGGACAAATCGCATGTTAACGTGCCTTTTGAGATATACGCATTGGTTGTATGTTGTAAGATTTCAGATGTTGTATTTTTTACAAAGTTTTAGCCCTACGCTCACGAGTGGTGGGATGTTATTATTATGGGAGGCGGGTACGGGGCGGGGGACGGGAGGGGGGGGGGGGGGGGGGCGCCGGTGATAAAGTACTGTTATCGAGGCGGGGAGGGGCAGGGCTGGGTCCGGGGTGGATGGAGGTGGTTGGATGGGAGAGGTGGGTATGGGCGGTGGGTGTTGGGAGTGCGGCGGAGTCTGGTCTGATTGGTTTTACTGGGGTGTGTGGAGGTTGGGTTGGTAATGGTGAGAGCTGGTCTGTTCTATGTGAGATAATTATCGAGAAGAGTGGCGTTAGTAGTTTTAATAGATGATTACAGACTACTCTCGGAAACATGTGATCATACCAATACATGCTGAAACATGTTTACAGACAGGCTGTTGATTGATATGTTCTATCGAATCGTTACACTAATGTAACCGTTGTTTAAGTCCTCCGGATACGTCTGTAAGTCAAATCTTTGAGTAAAAAGCATGATCACAGGGTGATACTATCTTATGTTTTCAGATGTTGTATGTTTCAGATGTTGTATGTTTCAAATGTTGTATATTTTACTTGTTTATGTTTTAGGAGTTGTATATTTCAGATGGTGTATGTTTCAGATGTTTATGTTTCAGATGTTGTATGTTTCAGATGTTGTATGTTTCAGATGTTTATGTTTCAGATGTTGTATGTTTCAGATGTTTATGTTTCAGATGTTGTATGTTTCAGATGTTTTATGTTTCAGATGGTGTATGTTTCAGATGTTTATGTTTCAGATGTTGTATATTTCAGATGTTGTATATTTCAGATGTTGTATGTTTCAGATGTTGTATATTTCAGATGTTTATATTTAAAATGTTGTATGCTTCATATGTTTTATGTTTCGGGTGTTTATGTTTCAGATGTTTATGTTTCAGTAGTTGTATGCTTCAGATGTTGTATGTTTCAGATGTTTATGTTTCAGATGTTGAATATTTCAGATGTTGTATGTTTCAGATGTTTATGTTTCAGAAGTTGTATGCTTCAGATGTTGTATATTTCAGATGTTTTATGTTTCAGATGTTTATGTTTCAGATGTATATTTCAGATGTTGTATGTTTCAGATATTTATGTTTCAGATGTTGTATGTTTCAGATGTTGATGCTTCAGATGTTTATGTTTCAGAAGTTGTATGCTTCAGATGTTGTATATTTCAGATGTTTATATTTAAAATGTTGTATGCTTCATATGTTTTATGTTTCGGGTGTTTATGTTTCAGATGTTTATGTTTCAGTAGTTGTATGCTTCAGATGTTGTATGTTTCAGATGTTTATGTTTCAGATGTTGAATATTTCAGATGTTGTATGTTTCAGATGTTTATGTTTCAGAAGTTGTATGCTTCAGATGTTGTATATTTCAGATGTTTTATGTTTCAGATGTTTATGTTTCAGATGTATATTTCAGATGTTGTATGTTTCAGATATTTATGTTTCAGATGTTGTATGTTTCAGATGTTGATGCTTCAGATGTTTATGTTTCAGAAGTTGTATGCTTCAGATGTTGTATATTTCAGATGTTGTATGCTTCACGTGTTGTATGTTTCAGATGTTTTATGTTTCAGATGTTGTATGTTTCAGATGTTGAATGTTTCAAATGTTGTATGTTTCAGATGTTGAATGTTTCAAATGTTGCATGTTTCAGATGTTGCATGTTTCAGGTGTTGCATGTTTCAGATGTTGCATGTTTCAAATGTTGGATGTTTCAAATGTTGTATGTTTCAGATGTTGTATGTTTCAGATGTTGTATGTTTCAGATGTTTATGTTTCAGATGTTGTATGTTTCAGATGTTTATGTTTCAGATGTTGTATGTTTCAGATGTTTTATGTTTCAGATGGTGTATGTTTCAGATGTTTATGTTTCAGATGTTGTATATTTCAGATGTTGTATATTTCAGATGTTGTATGTTTCAGATGTTGTATATTTCAGATGTTTATATTTAAAATGTTGTATGCTTCATATGTTTTATGTTTCGGATGTTTATGTTTCAGATGTTTATGTTTCAGTAGTTGTATGCTTCAGATGTTGTATGTTTCAGATGTTTATGTTTCAGATGTTGAATATTTCAGATGTTGTATGTTTCAGATGTTTATGTTTCAGAAGTTGTATGCTTCAGATGTTGTATATTTCAGATGTTTTATGTTTCAGATGTTTATGTTTCAGATGTATATTTCAGATGTTGTATGTTTCAGATATTTATGTTTCAGATGTTGTATGTTTCAGATGTTGATGCTTCAGATGTTTATGTTTCAGAAGTTGTATGCTTCAGATGTTGTATATTTCAGATGTTGTATGCTTCACGTGTTGTATGTTTCAGATGTTGTATGTTTCAGATGTTGTATATTGCAAATGTTGTATGTTTCAGATGTTGTATGTTGCAAATGTTATATGTTCAGATGTTGTATGTTTCAGATGTTGTATGTTGCAAATGTTATATTTTTCAGATGTCTTATGTTTCAGATGTTGTATGTTTCAGATTTTGTATGTTTCAGATGTTGTATGTTTCAGATGTTGTATGTTTCAGATGTTGTATGTTTCAGATGTTTTATGTTTCAAATGTTGTATGTTTCAGATGTTGAATGTTTCAGGTGTTGCATGTTTCAGATGTTGTATGTTTCAAATGTTGTATGTTTCAGATGTTGAATGTTTCAGGTGTTGCATGTTTCAGATGTTGCATGTTTCAATATGTGACGCTGTGCTACACAAACAGGTTCTAGTACTTCACACAGATAAAAAGTATTTTTTGGGTCATTTATCATACGTTTTCTAAGCCATACTGTCCTTAGTGTCAAAATGTGTTGTATTTCCCTTTATTCTCTACGTGTGGTAGCAGGCGGTATGAGTTCAAATGTGTTAATGTGAGGGATGTAGCTATGTTTAATTTATAGGTCATTTTATCATGAATATTACAACAATGTCCATGTACCATAATTCTAAAGATCATGCTATGTTCTATGTCCCAATAAATCTAAAGATCATGCTATATTCTATGTCCCAATAAAGCTAAAGATCATGCTATATTCTATGTCGCAATAGATCTTAAAGATCATGCTATGTTCTATGTCGCAATAAATCTAAAGATCATTCTATATTCTATATCCCAATAAATCTAAAGATCATGCTAAATCTTAAGTCCCATAACTCTCACGCTATGACTTAGTTCACAGCGTGTCGCAGATCATGCTGACCTCCCTTAGTTTATTTGTCTGGAGCACAAATCTTGTTGACGTAAAGGACGGGGGGGAGGATGAGATTGGGGGGGGGGTATGTCCCCACCATTAGGCCTCTCACACATTTCCTGCTCCCCCTCACCACCACTTTTAAAAGAAGACGTGTAAAGTTCCCTCCCACAACCCCCCTCCCCCCGGGCAAGTACAACCAGGCCGTCTTATACTCCAAATCACACTTGCCTGTTTATCTAAACTTAACTTCACTTAGGTGTCAAGTATTGATGGTTAAAACAAAGTCGAGCTAATACTACGGCGTTATTAAGTCAATGCTATAGATGGCCAGTCAAACAGAGGTATATTTAAATAAAATGTCATTATACAGAAGTATCCTTTCCTTATATAATGAAAAGGCAATGTTATGTCCGGTCATCGATAGCGATTGGTCCCTCAAACACATATGACTCCTACAGCCAATCATATTGAACACGTTTACGCGGACGTTCAAAACGAGTTATTTTTGTTGCAGTATTTTTTCCAAGGCTTTATTTTGAGTTATGCGCGTTGGGATTAATAGCTTTGTTTTTACGAGTTATTTATTTTAACTATATAATTAATAGTACTAGCTGACCCGCGGCGTAGCATACGCCGCTAATGATTTAGTGACGGGTGAAGACTTCCTGAAAGACACAGTTGTCAAAATGGGGTGGGTTTGGGCAAACGGCTGTGAGTGAATGAAAAGAAGGAACTCTGGAGAGACCCGCTGCGTATCACCCGTAAAAAATGACGGAAGTGTTCAGCTGAAATCTATTTTGAAAAAATGCATTTTTTTTAGGCGGCGGCCACCACAAAGTATTTTATAACTTTTTACATTGTTCCCTTTTTACAAAATTAAAATATCAGCGAAAACAATGACGTCATATATATTTTTTTAAAGCGCACATTTAATTTGCACACCTTTTGATGAATTTGTGCAGTAATTTGGTGCGCTGCTTTGTAAAATTAGTATCTGTTGAACATACTTGCAGCTTGTCTCGCAGGGTCCGACCACGAAGAGAATTATATATATAGATTTTTGACGTGATGCACATGTATGCCGGTCGAGACGGCTGTTGGAGGGGAGTTACAACATGCCACCGAACGGTGGCGGAACGTCCTTGGACGGGCTTTGTTGCTCGTGTAGAAATAAAATGTCAAGTGGGGTGGGGGGATTACCAAAAAGGGAGGTCCTAAAAATAACTAGCATCTCAGCAGGAGGGTGGGCTAGAAATATTCTGTCTAAAAAAAGGGGGGGCTGGTCTTAGGGCCATTGCAACCTATGCGGCCGCAGTGGGCCCCGCACTTTCATAGGCCTATCTTATTTTTCTAGTATTATCTTTATTAATTCCTTATCCCTACCCAGATGAGGCCCCTCGCAATTCGTTTCGCATATTAAGCCGCATAGGGCCCCGTAATTGCTAAGACCGGCTCTGGCTAGAAATATACCAGGCATACAGGACTGGTGGGATCCCCTGTGTGTCATATGTTCTAGGATTCTAGAACAATGACAGGGGCGGTGACCCATAGTGAATCTATAACGAGGCAGAGCGTCTCCCTTGAGCGTCCCCCATAACTTCATTTACCCGTTGGTCACCCTATGGCCTATAAAGTCAGGCGCTGGCGGCCATTCGATCTCTCTACCACATACGGCCCCAAAGGAGCCTGGCTAGCTATTTTAGTGTAGGAGTTAGTTCGCTCTGTTTGCGAAAACCACGTGATCAAACGAGGAAACACCGTCGTTATTATTATAAGTAGTGCTGTTCTATATCAAATATACCGTACGTACTGTTAAAATAATTTGATAGTGTTACTACTTTGTTGTACAACGTATTACCCCATCTTTAGTTGTTACTAAGAATGGTTACGTTAATATAGTATGTTAGTATGTATACGAGATATTGTCTGTCGGCAGACAGAGTAGTTGTGTACTTAAATCCTAGTGGGTGAACCCTTAATATTTACTACTATAAATACAGGGGTTAATAATTTAACCTCGCGACAAAGACGGCTAAAAATAAACAGCCAATGAGCGGGCTAAAAATAACCAGCCAATTATCGGGCTATAAATAAGTTAAACAGAACAAGGTGCTAGAAATAACCAGTTAAAATGGCGGTGACAGTGTGGGAATTTCCCATAAGATCACATTTTGAAATATGAAATATACAACAAATAAAATATACAACAAATAAAATATACAGCAAATAAAATATACTGCAAATAAAATATACAAAAAATAAAATATACAGCAAATAAAATATACAAAAAATAAAATATACAGCAAATAAAATATACAGCAAATAAAATATACAACAAATAAAATATAAAGCAAATAAAATATATGACAAACAAAATATAAATGCAACAAAATATACATGCAACAAGATATACTTCCAACAAAATATACATCAAACAAAATATACGTCCAACAAAATATACATCAAACAAAATATACATCCAACAAAATATACTTCCAACAAAATGCAACAAAATATACGTTTAACAAAATATACTTTCACCAAAATACAACGACATATACGTCCAACAAAATATGCATCCAACAAGATATATTAAAATCCCCGTAAGTCCTACAAGCTCTCATCCAGGTGTGATCTATGTTAGCAATTTTAAAATAAAAATTTGAGCTAAATACCGAACTAGATATTGAAATTAGCTTTAGATTTTGTCTTTCGTAACCTTCGTTAGCGGTTGTGTTAATTTGTACAAATCTAATTTAGCGAAGACATCAGTACATAATTATTTGGTTTCTTTAAAGTTGTGCTAATTTGTCGGACCGGTTTGTTATTTACATAACTGTGTAGCAGTGTAAGCTACTTTTAAGTTATTAATATTTAGGAAGGTCACAGCGGTTTTACTTTCTAAGGACCTTGTCCGTCGAGAATATTAATTGTAAATTGTATGTATATATTTATTTTTTTAAACACATAAGAGTAATCAACATTTCTACATGAAACTCCAGACGGATCTGAAGCACGCTCAAGTATGTCCTTGTGATTCATAAGTTCAAGGACTTGCTACAACCCTGTTTCAACCGAACGGTGAAGAACTGATAGAGCCGTGCCTCCCCCCCTACCCCCGCCCCCACCACCCTTCACGGAGCCAACATCTGAGACATGAGAGGATGCAGCTCATTAGTTGGCGCATCTCCTGCCAAGTTGTGCACTTCCGGGTAAAGCCGCACTTCCAGGAGATCGCAAAAGAGAATTTCCGTTTAATTAAAATTTCCCCACCGCGCGAGGTGTGCAAGAATGTCAAAACATGCAAACAAAATAATGAGATGAGAAGGAAAATAATAACTTGTGAGATTTAATCATGCAATATTTTCTTCCAAGTTTAGAAAAAATGATTTAATTTACTTTATTTTCTTTCAAATTATGTCTTTGAAAAGTACAGACTAAAGACATTTTTAATTTTACCATGATGAACATTCGTCAACTATTTTGATTCATTTGTCAGTATTATTTTTTAATGTATCTTTTAATAGTGCGATAAATAAAAGGCCCCATTTTTAGTGACGTTTTTCACTATCCGGAAAATATAAATATGTGGGAAGGAAATCCAGGAAAACAAAACATTTCTTGAAATAGTTTTGGGAAAAATCAAACTCCCCTACCATGTCTTTCTTTGCTTTGTTGGACTATCTTCAAAATGGCTTACCTCCCGTTTGGGTAAGTGATGATATGGCGCAGTTAAAATATTAATTACATCACAATAACATTCAAACGAGCCATGAATCGTCTTATCTTATCTGAATCTGTTACAGACGCTCCTTCTATACAGAAGATTATTGCGTCCCACGCTGTGTTGAATGTATTGCCTTAACCAGCCAGGAAAACCACACTCTATCAACATTTAAAACTCTAGCACAATTGCAAAACAAGAGATTGATAAGCGTTGGCCCCATCAATCTTCTGTATTGTAGGAGCGTCTGAAATGTATAAGATAAACTCATGAAGTCATTCTATCTTACTACAACTTACAATACAGTTGACAACAAAGTGACTCCAATTGTCCCACAAGGCTGTTGTACAGCATTAATGACTCTAATTATCCCACAAGGCTGTTGTACAGCATTAGTGACTCCAATTATCCCACAAGGCTGTTGTACAGCATTAGTGACTCCAATTATCCCACAAGGCTGTTGTATAGCATTAGTGACTCCAATTATCCCACAAGGCTGTTGTACAGCATTAGTGACTCCAATTATCCCACAAGGCTGTTGTACAGCATTAGTGACTCCAATTATCCCACAAGGCTGTTGTATAGCATTAGTGACTCCAATTATCCCACAAGGCTGTTGTACAGTATTAGGTTAACTTATCCGGATCACAATATTTTAAATCCAACAGAAGGCTTAATTCTAACCACTCTTTTTTTAGAAGATCGTAAAGTGAACAACCCGTCCACACTCACTCACACACACACACACACACACACACACACACACACACACACATACACACACACACATACATACACACACACATATATATACACACACACACACATACAGACACATACACACACACGCACAAATACAATCCCCACATCTCTCAGCCGGCCACTGGTCAGTGTCCCACATCATGTCCAGGCGAGGCAGCCAGCGTCCCTAAGTTTTGGTGTGGACACGTCATCAAAAAAAACCTACCCTGCCACACCCGCCCCGGGGAACAAGTGGTCACCCCGAAATAGAGATTAAAGTATTTTATTATTATGGTATGGCTCAACGGTGCTCTGCCCTTGCAAAGATAACTACACAAACAGCAGCTACAACATTACAGCAACGACAAACAACTACAAAAACATCAACTACAACAAAATCAGTAACTACAACATTACAGCAACGACAGAAACTAAAACAAAATCAGCAAATGAAACAACAACAGCAACTACAAGATTACATCAACGACAACAACAACAACTACAACATTACAGAAACGAAAAACAACTACAACAACAGAAACTACAACAAAATCAGCAACTAAAACAACAACAGCAACTACAACATTCCAGCAGTGACAACAACAACTACAACATTCCAGCAACGACAAACAACTACAACAACAGCAACTACATCAAAATCAACAACTACAACAACAACAGCTATAAAAATAGCACCAACAAGATATACGCCAGTGCTGTGATTGCCATGACGCTGATGTCTTCTCCAGAAACCTGGGATCATCTCCTATCAAGAGTTCGCCGATGACGTCGTCAGGATACACAATGAAATCAGACGCAAACACAAGGGCTACGCTCTGAGGTGAGTCGCGGGCATGGACCTGACCTTTGAACTGTGACGCTCTGAGATGAGTTACAGAGATGTCACTTTTCTAATGTGACCTTTGATCTGACCACAGGTTGAACGATGAGCTGTGCACTATGACGCAGCAGTGGGCAGACAAACTGTCCTTCTCCCAGGACCTCGCCCACAGTGGCAACAAATACAAGGGCATCAGAGTAGGGGAGAACATAGCCATGAAGTGGACGTCAAACAAAGCTGTGTACAGACGTAAGTTGTACAGACAAAAGTTGAAGACTTAAGTTGTACAGAGGTAAGTTCTACATACACAAATTTGTACAGACGGAAGTTGTGAAGACAAAAGTTGTACAGACACAAGTTGAACAGACGTAAGTTGTACAGACAAAAGTTGTACAGACATAACTTGAACAGACATAAGTTGTACAGAAGTAAGTTGTACAGACACAAGTTGTACAGACCTAAATTGTACAGACTTAAGTTGTTCAGACGTAAGTTGTACATGAGTAAGTTGTAGATGTGTAAGTTGTACGGACACAAGTTGTACAGACACAAGTTGTACAGACACAAGTTGTACGGACACAAGTTGTACAGACACAAGTTGTACAGACACAAGTTGTACAGACACAAGTTGTACAGACACAAGTTGTACAGACACAAGTTGTACATGCCTAAGTTGTACGGACACAAGGTGTACAGACACAAGTTGTACAGACACAAGTTGTACAGACACAAGTTCTACAGACACAAGTTCTACAGACACAAGTTCTACAGACACAAGTTCTACAGACACAAGTTCTACAGACACAAGTTCTACAGACACAAGTTCTACAGACACAAGTTCTACAGACAAAAGTTCTACAGACACAAGTTCTACAGACACAAGTTCTACAGACACAGGTTCAACAGACACAAGTTGTACAGACACAAGTTGTACGGACACAAGTTGTACGGACACAAGTTGTACGGACACAAGTTCTACAGACACAAGTTCTACAGACACAAGTTCTACAGACACAAGTTCTACAGACACAAGTTGTACAGACACAAGTTGTACATGCCTAAGTTGTACGGACACAAGTTGTACGGACTATACTATTACATGTAACTGACGATAGAGGGTATGTGATGTATTGTGAGAATGGTTCTTTTTTAATTCCCTTATATTAACTTCACCGCCGTCTCAATCGTCGTCCCTCGACCGCGACGCTCGTTCGTCTCGTCCTCGGAATAACAAAAGTCGAAAATGACCCACATTCAGTGAAGCCATCGAGCTGAAATTTGGCACACGGACCCGTCTCACCTAAAAATGCATCGTATCAAAATTTCAGATCGATCGAACGTACCGTAATTAAATTAATGAATTTGTGGTTTATCTATATAAATCACCACATGTATTTAGAATGTATAGTCGTCGTCTGCTAGAGTTTTGACCTAGTTTTAAAGGCAAGGGAGATAATGTCCGCCCGCGGAAAAAACAAAAGTCGACACATGTTAAATGATTTTCGCGTTGGAACATAATCAATACTTTAAGTTATGTCTCATGTATAAGGGATTTATAGTAAAAAACTTTGTTTTTACGGGGTTGTTTTATTAATTAAATACGCTTCCGAATAACACCTTTTAACCCAATATAAGGGGACTGAAGTTTATAGATTTGACTAAGTTAGTCACTTCATCATCGTCATCGCCTGTCACAGACCACAAAGACTCTCAGTCATGCACCGGTCTTAGGCCAGTCTCTCCAGCTGTCCCCAGCTGTGCCAACTCTATTTGGTTTCTTTGTCGAGTTTCCTTCTTCAAGTCCTTCTGGGTCGACCTCTTTTTCTCTTGCCCTGGGGGTTCCAAGTGAGGGCTTGTTTCGCGATGCTGGATGTAGGCTTTCTGAGGGTGTGGCCAATCCATCTACATCTGCGCTGGCATATTAAATCTTTCAGTGGTTCTTGTTGCGTGCGCTGCCAGAGGTCCTCGTGGGTGATGACGTTGGGCAAGCGGATTTTGAGAATCATTCGGAGACATGAGTTTATATAAACATCTGTAGCTTTTTATAACCGACGGCTGTTGGTCGCCATGTTTCTGCTCCATATTGCATGACAGGATGACCTGTGGTGAATATCCTGACCTTGGTGTGGAGGGTCAAGTTGCTGCAGCTCCAGAATTCTTTAGCTGGTTAAATACAGTCGAGTTTTCACCTTAGTGACTTAGACCTAAGATATATAATATTCTGACGACGAGTGGTCAAATGTTCTCGAAAATTTAATACGTCATTGCCTAAGCCTATTTCTGATCCCACCCGTTACAGATTCATGTCCCCATAATTATAGTGGACATTTGGTCCAGGCATCTAAACACGTATGATATACTCAGTAACCATCAACTGTATTTATGTGAATTGTGATCCAAGCAAATTTCTTATTGAAATAAAATAAACCTACGGTGTAATGATCATACTGTTACCTCACTAATATTTAAATACTCGTGCTTTTGTATAACTGAGCAAAGATATTCTCAAATTAAAAATTGGAAATTAATTGCTTAAATTAATCATTTGTCATTATTAATTATTAAAATTTAAGGTAATAATTAAATGTTGAAAGGATGGCGACGAATTTCTTTATCTTCTCTCTCTCTTGAAAAGTCATTTGTGTATCCAAATGTAAATAATATTAATTTTAAAATCACAAAATGTTGAAACAACCAATAATAAATAGTAAAAAAATGTTTTTTTAAAGTTATTTCTGTGTGTCCACTTGTCTCTAGCCGAGGAAGTGTGTGACCAGTGGTACAATGAGGTCAAGAACTTTCAGTTTGGGGTGGAGCCAACGGCGCCGATTGTCACCGCAGGTAAACAAACCACAAGGTCCGATCGTCACCGCAGGTAAACAAACCAAAGGTCCCATCGTCACGCAGGTAAACAAACCACGTGATCCGATCATCGCCGCAGGTAAACAAACCACGTGATCCGATCATCGCCGCAGGTAAACAAACCACGTGGTACGAGCACAGGAAGTGCTAGAGTTTAAGTTGATTCTCTCCGTCTGGTCAGCCGGTCAAGGCTGGGGGGTGTGTGCCATGTTCTGGTGCCGTTGATGGTGGTTAAAACGAAGTCACGGAAGAAACTTGTTAAGGAATTGGGACTCATACCAACAGGGGAACTAAACGACTCGAAGGCAACAGAGTTCCCGTGTACATGTTTTTAATTTTGGTTTTATATTGTGGCGTTTGTTGCTTTTAACCAAGAGCATCAGGAGCGTCAGATAAAGCCTAAGGGGCCGTCGATTAATTATTGACGTGACGTGATTTTGGCCTCTTTTCCCCCCTCTCCCCTCGTCACACGTCGTCATAAAAAGTTAGACAGCACAAAGCTTTCCCCCCCTCCCATATAAGCCATATTTTCTTTTTGAAAATGAGCATTTTTCAAATCACTTTATTGTCATTTAAGTATGTATTTAGTGTAGGCCTGTATCCTAACACGCGTGAAGCTATTGAAAACGTCATTGAACAATTTGTAAGCAATCAAATATTTAAGTGGAACTTTTATTTAAAGTTGCGCGTTTTGATGTGACGTCACAGTTCGCAAACAACCCCTCCCCTCGTCACAACTCACAGATATGTGACCCCCCCCCCTGGTGCGTGACGTCATTCATAGACGGCCCCTAAATTGACAGTCTCTCTACTTCGTGTGAAAGTTAGTTGGATGCGCGGCTCGTAATGAGAAATACTGGGGCCTTGCCACGAGACACAACTAACCTCATTTTAAATATATAAACAAACCTCGTTCATGACTTATTAAGTTTTTATGACCCAAAAAAACTAGCTCAATATCCTACAAAGTAAGACGGTCAATTTCCTCATTCCTGTTATCAGAAAATAAAATTTAATGTTAAATACGATTTTGAGATGGAATTCAGGGCAAATAACCCAAACAACAACAAAGAATGTGAAGGAAACGCGTTACTTTCCCTTGATTAAATTTGTATTTGACAAAGTTCATCTTTGTGCGATCGATAAACATGCTTAGTGACAGAGGCGTCCCGAGGGTTGGTGTCACCCAGTGGCGTAGCTCATGTTGTCACCCAGTGGCGTAGCTCATGATGTCACCCAGTGGCGTAGCTCATGATGTCATCCAGTGGCGTAGCTCATGATGTCATCCAGTGGCGTAGCTCATGATGTCACCCCCACACGACTTACCCCTTGGACCTCCTCCGAGTCTGCCGCTGCCAAATAATGGTAACATACAGATTTTCCCCTTAAGTGTCACCCCATGTGATGGTGTCACCCGGGGCGGTCTGCAGCCCCCCGCACCCCCTAGTGCCTCCTCTGTTTAGTAATAAAAAGAAAAGTAAAGAAAATTTGGCCCCAATCAGGATAATTAATTTTTCTGTGTGGACATGAACGTGAAAGAAAAAAACTTGTAAGTTTGGGGACATGAACGTGAAAGAAAAAAACTGGATAGTTTGGGAATGTGGATTGAAGAGAGTTTGACCATGAAAGGGATGTTAGGTTATTAGGGGGAAAGTTAGTCAAGTTTTTAGGTTTTCATGTTTTTAAATATATTTTGATAAAAGATGCTGCAACGATCATTTCGTCACCATTTCTATTTCGATCGCAACAATACCATAATCTACTAACAGCAGCGTTATTTTTTATTTCCGGTTCACTTGAGGTCACTTCACGCAGATGGTCTGGAGGAACTCCACGGAGATCGGCGTGGGCAGGTCCCAGGCTAAAGATGGCCGCTCGATTGTCGTCATCAGTTACTTCCCGCCGGGCAACGTCATGGGGGAGTTCATCTCCAACGTCCTGCCAGTCCATGACGTATGAAGATGTCAGGTGTCACGAGACCTGCATGCGGGAATGTTCTACAATAACAGAGGCTGGAAGACTGGAGCCACAATGAAACATCGCCTCATACTTGACTCTATTCAAAAATAACTTTGTTCCGGATAGAACTCCATCGGGTCTGAAGTCAGACAAGCGGACGTATTTACTATGTAAAATATTGTTACAACTAAACACTGTATTAAACTGCCATAAATATAAACATTTGACCAAATAAACCATGGACATTCCTTCCCATATACACACATGTCCACATTAAAAGTCATTGCTAAAAACTTGACAAATTTTATGTTTATTATGCAGATCGTTGTCTCAGAATTCTCCCTGATTTCATTATTGCTAAAAAAAAAGTTGGATAACATAAGATAACAATTCATTATGGCTGCCCGCGTCCGTCAGGTATGACGTCACACAGTCTTTTTAGGCTGCGATGTTTTTTTCCTTAGTTTAGTCTTATTTATGCAGGGCCTCCTTCTATACAGAAGATTATTGCATCAACAAGTGACGCAGCGTTCACGAGCCACTGCTATGAGGGTTCCACGCATTACCCAGCAGCCTTTGTTCCCCTAAATAGTGTCAGGTACCCATTCGGAGCTGGGTCGACTCAGGGAGACACTTTCCCCCGGGAACCATCCCTGCCTTCGTGGAGATTCGAACCCGTGACCATTGGTATGCAAGTCGATCGCGCATGCCACTATAAACTCAAAAGCTTCATAAACTTTTACGTTAATTGTAAAAATGTTTTATTTTTCCAATTTTATTAAACTATTTTTGGTGTCCACCGCGCTAACGTATACCACAGTAGTTAACAAAGACAAGACCACCGCGCTAACGTATACCACAGTAGCTAACAAAGACAAGACCACCGCGCTAACGTATACCACAGTAGTTAACAAAGACAAGACCACCGCGCTAACGTATACCACAGTAGTTAACAAAGACAAGACCACCGCGCTAACGTATACCACAGTAGTTAACAAAGACAAGACCACCGCGCTAACGTATGCCACAGTAGTTAACAAAGACAAGACCACCGCGCTAACGTATACCACAGTAGTTAACAAAGACAAGAACACAAAGTTCGAAGGGTTTCACACATAAATTTAAAAGATTAGCAAAATTTCTCAATAAATAAAATGTTATAAAACTATCAACAAAACCTCAGTTAGTTTTCCGAGGGGGTCATCAACCCTTTAGGCGGCACATCCCCCGTAAAAAGTACATCTAAATCCAATTTGTGTTCGTAATGCTTTTGTTAGCGTGTTAAACTGCCCACCAATGCACGTGTTAAAAAAACTGCGCACCGCTGAATGTGTCGCACCACTGCACACACTCTGCACATGTCACACCATTGCACACCTCTGCACGTGTCGCACCACTGAGAACCAGTGTGCACATTACTTTCCACCATCGTCCGTGTCCAGTGATTGTCGTCTTGTTTTCGTGTGTCATCTTCGTCCAGTTTTCAGGATCGAAGACCCCCTCCCCCACGGCAGGCACGTGTGTAGTCAGCCATGAGCTGGACACCGTCCAACTATCAACCGACGGCCAAGGGTTGGATACACAATGCTGAGAACAAAAAGAACTTCCATCGTTACTTCGGTAAGTCTTCAGTACCCTAAAGACTACTAAAGAGTAAAGAGGAAAGAGATTTCGATAATACTAATAAAGTTTTTTTTAATTTATAAAATTACACTCATATTAAGCCTAACCGTTTAAATAAACGCCCAAGTGCGTATGAAAATACATTCATATTTATTTACATTTGAGGATAAATAAAATAAATTTTATTTTACAAATTCAGGACATATGAAATTCATGGCTGCAGAGTTCTGGGCGGTTCTAGAATGTCTATTGAGTAGAGGGTAAAATATAAAAACATTGTTATGAAACGTCTTCGAGGGATGTCTATTTCCATTTGTTTTACACACTCCAAAAAGTCATTGGTTTTCTCAAACAGAAAGTAAAACGGGGTTTTCGGTTGGCGTTTGTTTGAGAAACGCCGCCTAATATTAATTTTTGCAATACAAAGTTGTTTATCGTATGTGGGGATATGTGTAAAGGTTCTCATATTTCTAAATTGACGGCCCCTTGCAGAAAAATACTTGTTTAGCGTACATTTGGTTTAATGTCCCGTCTGAGCATATTTCATATCCAACCAGATAGTTTAATATTGATAATAATTATAATAAAATAAGAAATGTATTTCTTTTCCATGTTTATTGTTCAAGATAACAATAAATTTAGTTAACCATAAAGACCAATGTTTACGTTTGTGTTTCGATGGGTCAACTTGTGAATGTGTCAGTGTTGATGTGGACTTTACAAATTCTGTCAGTCCTGAAGATCGCCAAACTTACCTACACCTTACTCCCCCAGCCCTTGTGGAGTCCGAAAAGATTGACCCAGACATGGAACCTTACCGACACTTACCTCCCATGAGGCCTGACTTCCGGAAGGGGCTGTATGGATTTGTGGAGGGGTGAGTAACGGGAAACGTTTTAGAACTCTTCAGGTATTGGAGGCGTGGAAAGGTTGTTGTTGTTTTCAATAGGGTGGCTGTATATTAGGACATTGCTGAAAACGCGTGACACTTTTTTTTTCTTTTACATACCCGTGATTTGAAAACCTTTAATTAGTTCAAATAAGCTTTGAAGAATGTACTTCACATTTAAACACATCGAATTCCAACACACACAAAATAAACATGTTTTTGTATGCTTATTTCAATTGAGAGACTGAGGGAAATAATAACAAATTTTGTTATGTTGGCTCCATACGGATTTTTCCGGTTGTGTTTTTTAACTGTAACTTTGATACTATATTCCTCTTATTCCATCCTGTATTTTTGCTATAGGTACTTTAGCCACATCTGACCTTTTTTAGTTTCTCTGTTTTTATATTGCAACTTAATTATTTTTTCCTCTGCGAAGTAGTTAATATATCATGTAAATGTTATTTAAATACTTGTCTTTATTTATGTCTACTGATGAGAGTATTGGCCGAAACGTGTAGGCTACTTGTGTATTTTTCCATAAACAAATCTTCAAATTTATTATTTTAATCTCACAATACGTTTGCGCATCCTGTATTTTATTTGAAAGCTTTACCGCAGTCCATTTCGGGAAGAGTGAGATACAGATGATAAAGGGGCAATCATTTTTGTGTAAAATGTTCATTAACGCATTATGTCCTAATTTCATCGTCTTGTTCCCAGCTACGAACACAGGGCTGTCCGCTGGTACACGTACAGAGACGGCAGCGGTTCTAACAGGGTGGTGCAGACCACAATCACCAACCCCAGTCACCCGCCAGTCACGTGCACAGAGTACTTCAAGGAGTGCCATGGCGCCCAGGGGTCCTTCGTAAGTAGGGCATTATTCGATGATAACTAGGGCCCTAAAATCTGTAAATATATATATATTTTTAACACTTCATTGCTCAAGAACTCCTTTGAATGATATGACATCATTCCTTGTGCTTATATCTGTACCACATGTGTTTGTACCACATGTGTTTGTACCACA
>CALYLW010002067.1:22500-71301 GCA_944989445.1 Ampullaceana balthica
TAGAGGTCTCTATCGTTTACATTTTACGGGTCACTTGACTTCAGGCCAGCCACCGGTGTGAACACGTCTCATGCTTAAACCAGGTAAAGTGGCGTTTCACGGTGAACTTGGCCCAGCGATCGGTGACAAGACCTTTCCCCTCTCCCACCCCCACCCCACCCCCTTTTTGGGTTAAAAGCAAAGGGGAGTAAAGACAGATTCAGTCTGTAGATATTTGTAAAATACTTTAAGTTCTGTCTCATATATAAGGGATTTATAGTCAAAAACTTTGTTTTTTAAATCCCTTATATTAACTTCGCGGCCGTCTCTGTCTTGGGCTCGGCGGGCGGGCGGGCGGAAAAACAAAAGTCGAAAATGACCCACTTCCCGTGATCGGATCGAGCTGAAATTTGGCACACGGACCCGACTCACCTAACAATGCATCGTATCAAAATTTCAGATCGATCGATCGTACCGTAATTAAATTAATGCATTTTTAGTTTATCCTTATATGAGGTATGTAATTCTAATTCACTGTTTTGTTATTGTTTTTTTCTCCCACTTCCACGTGAGTTTGAGTTGACGCCGACCGTCGTGTTGACTCCGACCGTCGTGCCGACACCCCCTCACATCCCACCCCCATTTATTAAAGACAAGGGACATCACTCGGTGTCAGTCTGTAAATGTTTGAAAATAATCAATACTGTTAGTTATGTCTCATATATAAGGGATTTATAGTCAAAAACTTTGTTTTTACGGGTTTGTTTTATTACGAGTTTGTTTTATTAAATCCCTTATATTAACTTCGCGGCCGTCTCATCATCTCTCTCATTGGGCTCGGCGGGCGGAAAAACAAAAGTCGAAAATGACCCACTTCCCGTGATCCGATCGAACTGAAATTTGGCACACGGACCCGTCTAACCTAACAATGCATCGTATCAAAATTTCAGATCGATCGAACGTACCGTAATTAAATTAATGCATTTTTAGTTTATCCTTATATGAGGTATGTAACGCTTAGACGTCGACCGTCGTGCCGACACCCTCTCACGTCCCATCCCCCGTTAAAAGACAGGGGACATCACTCGGTGTCAGTCTGTAAATATTTGTGGCGTTGGAAAATAATCAATACTTATAATTATGACTCAAATATAAGGGATTTATAGTAGAAAACTTTGTTTTTACGGGTTTGTTTTATTACAAATTTTATTTTGTCTTAGTGGGCGCTATCAAGAGTGAGTACAAACGTAATGAAAGCAACGTGTCCGAGCTGCTCTCATGGACAGCTGACCGTCTGCTGACCTAAACTGTTTCCACAGTCTGACTTGTTAGTCACGATGTGTTGCCAAAATTTTGTTGGATCGATAACTCCGTCTGACCTCTGACCCCGGCTGTTGTGTGGGTCCAAGGAGGCTCACACCATCGTCCAGGGACGACTGTGTCCTGCAGTGGGGATGGTGTTTAAGAGATTGCGAGTGACCTGCGTCTATCTACACGTATGTTGTCTAACACGAGTGACCTGCGTCTATCTACACGGATGTTGTCTAACACGATGACCCGTCAATGAAACACCACCGCGTGCTTGTGTTGTCGTTATTAGTCACACGTTGTGTACAACTGGCAACTGAATGAGGACTAACGTTTCCTGGACACTTGGTTTGTTGACATTTCGCAAAAGGAAATAAGGCGCTGAATTGCAGGATTGCACACTTATGTTGCTGGTTATATTACACTGATCGGAATTTATAAGAGTGAGTGGTTCATTGTAGGAGTATTTCCGTAATGAATATTTTATTTTTAACAATACACAGCCCTTAGTTAATGGAGCGTGCCAAAGATGTGTATAATACAAATGTGGATTTTATTTTATTTATCAAAATACTTTACTGGTAGAAAAATTTATTGACTTTTAGAGATATTTGTCACTGGTGGTTAGGTTTTATTTGAAGGTAAATATCCATGATCGTTATATTTCATCGATGGTAATTGGTTAGGTTTCATGTGAAGTTAAATATCCATGATCGTTATATTTCATCGATGGTAAATGGTTAGGTTTGATGTGAAGGTAAATATCCATGATCGTTATATTTCATCGATGGTAATTGGTTAGGTTTCATGTGAAGTTAAATATCCATGATCGTTATATTTCATCGATGGTAATTGGTTAGGTTTCATGTGAAGTTAAATATCCATGATCGTTATATTTCATCGATGGTAATTGGTTAGGTTTCATGTGAAGTTAAATATCCATGATCGTTATATTTCATCGATGGTATTTGGTTAGGTTTCATGTGAAGTTAAATATCCATGATCGTTATATTTCATCGATGGTAATTGGTTAGGTTTTATGTGAAGTTAAATATCCATGATCGTTATATTTCATCGATGGTAATTGGTTAGGTTTCATGTGAAGTTAAATATCCATGATCGTTATATTTCATCGATGGTAATTGGCATAATTTCCCCCTAGGTGTAATTCTCCTTATAGTCTTACCGGGTATTGGTATAAATTCATCGATTTGTATAAATCACTTGTTGGTTTTATAAATTGAATAATCTTCTGTATAGAAGGAGCGACTGTAGTAGATAACATTGAGTGGTATAATTCACTGAAAGGTATAATTCACTAACTGGTATAATTCACTAACTGGTATAATTCACTGAAAGGTATAATTCACTAACTGGTATAATTCACTGAAAGGTATAATTCACTAACTTGTATAATTCACTGATAAGTGTAATGAAACGATTTGTATAATTCCCACCTTGTTATAATAGGGAAGTTAAATGTTAGAATTCACGACTGCTACAAGTAGCGTGCACTACATGTAAGTCTAACAACAATTATCGCCAACACGGCAAAACCCTTGAACTGTGCATCGAGGAATTTCTTGTTGACATTTGATGACAAGATAGACATTGACATTATTGCCATCACACAGGCGTTCTGGTGTCATCTAGACAAGCCAGCAACAACTTCAGGGGCAGACAATCCCGGTCTGCGTGAGCAATGGGTTGCCTGGAGGTAAGAATTTTATATTTGTTTTGTTCCATTGTCTTTGTAAAGTGACGTTGGTTAAAAACAGCATCCGAACTTGGTTGAAAATAAAACAGAACTGTGATTTGTAAATAGGGCAATTTGAGAGTGTCCAGTAATTGCACAATTTGAGAGTGTCCAGTAATTGCACAATTTGAGAGTGTCCAGTAATTGCACAATTTGAGAGTGTCCAGTAATTGCACAATTTGAGAGTGTCAAGTTATTGCACAATTTGAGAGTGTCCAGTAATTGCACAATTTGAGAGTGTCCAGTAATTGCACAATTTGAGAGTGTCAAGTTATTGCACAATTTGAGAGTGTCAAGTTATTGCACAATTTGAGAGTGTCCAGTAATTGCACAACTTGAAAACATTGTTTCTATACTTGTTGTGTCTAATACTTTAGAAATGTAAATTACCAATTACCTTTTTTTTTAACATAACATTCTTGAAGGCCAAACAAAAATCCGAAAATGATTTTATCCGAAAAAAATATATCATAAAATACCTTGACCCTTGAAATCAAAGATAAATAAAACAGCACCCTGTGTTTCGCCCTTATTATTAGATAAACATTTTTTTCTACGGGGAACCCACCTCTATCATGTCGGTGATGCTACATCTTAACATGGGAACACCACCTCATGCGATGGAGCTGTCTAAACATGTATTCCCTGTTTATGCTTCGCTCTTTAGATAAACCATCTAAGACATTTATCCAATTTTTAAAAACGACTTAATGATTAATGACATAAATTCTGTCAAAATTGCGCTGCCTCAAATCTCCACGAATCTAAAGTTTTGAGAACAAAAGAAGACATTCCAAAGATTCTTGTATGGGGCCGTCCGTAAAGTTCGTCAAGGTATTTAAAACTCTAATACGAATGCAGGATTATACACAAACCATAGATAAGCGAAGGACACAATAATCATCTGTATAGAAGGAGCGTCTGAAACAGTTAAGATAAGATAAGTTGTTGATATCATATTCGTATAGGGGCCGTCCATAAAGTACGTCACGCTCAATGGGGGGGGGAGGGTGTAAGAAAGTGTGACAGTTTGTGACAGGGGGAGGGGGTCCGGCCATTTGTGACGTCACGGTGATTTAAATTAAATTTTCATTATTTTGTTAACTTTTAAAAAAGTTGTTCGAAAGTGTTACGTACTTTGGGGGGGGGGTCCAAGATTTGTGACAGTTTGTGACAAGGGGAGGGGGGGTAAAATGGTGAAAAATAGCGTGACGTACTTTATGGACGGCCCCACGGACGTCTGCAAAAAAGACATGTCGCTGGCGAGGATCGACCATAAAACGTGGGAGGCCATTGCTTAGGAGCGCACCCTCTGGCGATCAAAAGTGCGTGAAGGCATTCAAGTTTCGGAAGCCACCCTCACAGCTAGGAGTGAAGAGAGAAGAGCCAGGAGAAAGGAGAAGGAGGGAAGAGGAGCAGGAGTCAACGCCATCGTCCCTTGAGGACGGACGGATGCCATATATACATATATATGTGTGTACAAATAATAATCTATTCCATCAAAATTGCGCAATCTTAATCTTAGGTTTGAGAACAGAAGAAGACATCCCAAGGATTCGTTTAGTTTATTTCATATCAACAACTACATCAATCGGAAATACTTCTCAGCACTTCTACGCACCAGTGTAGAATCTTACATATATCGTGAAACATTTTTATTAGTTTTGTTTTCTTTGTGCTATAAATATATATATTATTATTATTAATATTATCTTTATCACAAGTCCATCAACATTTTCCCGAGTTAATTTCATTTACTAATATCATATTTATATATTTAATGACTTTTCTAGTCCGAGTAGAAGTGTCAAGGAGAAGTAAAGTATAATTTTTAAGCATACTTAAAAAAGCAAATTGCCTTTCAGGTGCATTTTTTAAACGATAAATTGATTGCGAACATTGAGCGCTACTTAAATGAAACAATTATTGTCAGAATTTGAGGCGATAGAATTGTGAAGGAGAAAGGCTAACAATACTAACATGGTAGAAAATTTAGATTTTGGCAAGTGAGGAATCGTAAGTTGGAGTGTCGGAGTTGGATATTTGTTGTGCGGTTGGATGACTTGAGACTAGGAGTTGGGGTCAACGTTTTAATTGCAGTTACCAACCCAAAAAAGTCCGAAATGGGCGATTTTGTCTTAAATTTTCATTGTTTTTTTCCGCCTATATTTGTCGTAACCGACTGTATTATATTAATTGAATAATTTTATGTTGATCGCTAAGAAGCTATATATCAGACTTTGTGGCGTAGACTGCCACAGCTATACAGCTGTTGTTGGAGTCTTGGCTAGTCTGACAATGACTCATGTAATGTCGCCAGATTTTGTGTTTGAACTTTGAGCGCGTCGTGCTGTGTGACCTTTGAGTATCAGCTGATTTCTAAGAGTTTTGGCAAATCAATAACAAAGTAAAATTTATATTATGTTGGGCGTTGGGTTGTTTTCTTTGTAATCTCTCCCTCTCTCTCTCTGCCTTTCTCTCTCTCACTCTCTCCCTCTCTGCCTTTCTCTCTCTCTCTCTCAACATTTCTGTCTCTTCCTCTTTTTCTATCTTTTTCTCTGCCCTTCTCTAGTCTTACACACACTTAAAATCATGCCTTCGCCCCCGAGTCTCTAAATATTATCTCTAAATCTTGATTGGTAAAATACGTAAATCTAAACCAACTTCCCCCAACACTCATACTGCACAAGTTGTTTTTGGGTAGAGGATGGATTTATAATAAAAATTAATATATATATATATATGTGTGTGTGTGTGTGAGTGTGTGTGCTGTGTATATTTGTGTGTTGTCTTTTTTTCTAGGGGGGGGGCGTTGGTGCACACCTCCAGAGTTGACTCGTACTCGTAGGTACATTCATTCAAGTCACGCCACTGGGTATACATGATTTTAAAATCCCATCCTACTGGCCCCTCCCCCGCCGCCCCTTTACTTTGACTTATCAGTTTACAATTTGACTTATCCCTAGGTCACACGGAAGGATGAAGTCTATCCTGCAGGCTGTAACCAATTTATTTCAAAAGGTACACCAGAAGATTTGGTTACGTTGCTGAAAGTGTAATAGAGAAGATCGTGTTGTGATGTTAGAGATTTGCATTGTTCTTTATTAAAGATGCCGTCAAAATGAAGAATCCGATGTTTTTAGGAACAATTCTCAAAAGTCAATTAGTCTAAGACTGCAAAATGATGTTACTGCATTAAAATGTTGTGTATTGTAATTGTCCAGTTGTGGTTACATTCAATCCCCCCCCCCAAACTCTGCACACGCAAGTGTTTCCTGATAATAAATTGTCCCCCTTAAAGTAGTACCTCGTTTTGGTTTTATTCCTAGTCAAAATCGTAATCATGAATGTTGGGATTTTACGTTTAAATGGTTAAAATCCACAGGAAATTAATTTGTTTTGTTCGGTTCTTTGTTTTAATTGTGTGGTTTTTTTAAAAATATTATCATTATTAATTCTGGCATTGATTGTCCAAATACTCCATCGTGACTCACTCCTGCCTTCACTGTGTCTCAGGGGTCGTCCATAACTGAAGTCACGCACCTAGGGGAGGGGGGTCCACACATTTGTGTTGATGTGTGACGAGGGGGAGAGGGTATTTGAGAAATGTGACGTCCCGTCAAAACTCACAACTTTAAATAAAAGTTCCACTTAAATTTTTATTGTATGATGTTTGACATTGGTCCACGCGTGTTACGATATTAGAGTGCAACTTTAAACTAAATACATACTTAGATGAAGAAAAAAAATGATTTGAAACATGCTGATTTTCAAATAGAAAATACAGCTTTTATGGGGGGGGGTGCAAAGCTTTGTGACGTCATATTAAGGGGGTCTAAGTTTTTGTGACGAGGGGGGAGGGGGAGTGAAAATCGGCCAAAATCGCGTAACTTCATTTATGGACGCCCCTTCACCCCTAACTTCCTGGTTGTCTAGCGACTGAGCCCTGACTCTCCATGTCCTTGTTTCCAGAGCAAGTCATCCACCAGCATCTCCCCTTGCCTCACAAACAACTCTGGTGATGTCCTACATCAGTTCCGAGTAGAGGCTCTGCAGGCCCACAACGCCAGAAGGAGCAAGCATAAGGTTACGGCCCTTGTCCTCAAGTAAGTCTTGCATGTAACGAGTTGATCTTTGATACATAAATCAAAGAACGCGTGAAGTACATTTGGGGACTCATGAAATCACTCAGATTCTGAATATGTATCAGTCACAAAAATCGCAGTGTCCCCTCCTCTAGTACTATTGCCTGTTAGAGAAGGTATTGATAATAAATTTGAAATACAATATGCGGCCTCAATTAAAGGACAAAAAGCGATGTTTAGTTTGATATACAACGCCTGAGGTTCGCTGGCCGGATTAGGGTAGATTTTTTTCCCCCATAACCTCGTGGTCGTAGGGGGTTCTAATGTTTCCATTAGAATTAGAGCTTTCTCGGGGCTTGGTAGACCTCGCGGCGCCCATCTCCTCTCCAATTCAGCGTTGGACTTTGTAGCAATAGTCATTCATCAATATTTTATTGTGGCTTAACGTGGGCTAGATCCACTATTGACTTAGCTATCCATCTATCCAGGAGCGGGTATTACAATGTTATTTATTAATTTATTCAAACTTTTTTTCAATAAAATTATTTCCTTTTATTACACACTAATTTCTTATTTAGCAATGACTTTATTTAAAGATGCCCTGGCCATTTCAGTGTTGATAAATGACCTGACCATTTCAGTGTTGATAAATGACCTGACCATTTCAGTGTTGATAAATGACCTGACCATTTCAGTGTTGATAAATGACCTGACCATTTCAGTGTTGATAAATGACCTGACCATTTCAGTGTTGATAAATGACCTGACCATTTCAGTGTTGATAAATGACCTGACCATTTCAGTGTTGATAAATGACCTGACCATTTCAGTGAGGAACTCAACGACTACGCTCAGAACTGGGCCGAACACCTGGTCAAGACCAAAACATTCCAACACAGCAGCTGTATGCTGAAGTCAGAACGTATCGGGGAGAATGTTGCCAACAAGTGGTCATCTGAGGGGGCCGACATGTCAGGTGAATGCAGGTGTCATTTGTCATGGCAATGACATTTCACGTTACAATTGTATCCAAATATTGTTGTTATATTGTATTTAATGTTGTTATATTGTGTTTATTGTTGTTATATTGTGTTTACTGTTGTTATATTGTGTTTACTGTTGTTATATTGTGTTTATTGTTGTTTGATTGTGTTTAATTTTGTTTTATTGTGTTTACTGTTGTTTGATTGTGTTAACTGTTGTTTGATTGTGTTTACTATTGTTTGATTGTGTTTACTATTGTTTTATTGTGTTTACTATTGTTTTATTGTGTTTACTGTTAATTGATTGTGTTTACTGTTGCTTGATTGTGTTTACTGTTGTTTGATTGTGTTTACTGTTATTTGATTGTGTTTACTGTTGTTATATTGTGTTTACTGTTGTTTGATTGTGTTTACTGTTGTTTGATTGTGCTTACAGTTGTTTGATTGTGTTTAATGTTAATTGATTGTGTTTACTGTTGCTTGATTGTGTTTACTGTTGTTTGATTGTGTTTACTGTTACTTGATTGTGCTTACTGTTGTTATATTGTGTTTAATGTTGTTATATTGTGTTTATTGTTGTTTGATTGTGTTGACTATTGTTTTATTGTGTTTACTGTTGTTTGTTTGTGTTTACTGTTGTTTGATTGTGTTTACTGTGGCTTGATTGTGTTTACTGTTGTTATATTGTGTTTACTGTTGTTATATTGTGTTTACCGTTGTTTGATTGTGTTTACTGTTGTTTGATTGTGCAGGTGAAGAGGTTACAGAAATGTGGTACAGTGAGATCTCTAATTACAGTTTTTCGGGTGGAAACTCTCAAAATACAGGTGAGGAAGAAAAAAGAAAGAAAGAAAGGTTTCTGTTTGTTAAATAAAATAAAGACACTTGTGTGTCAGACCAGAAACATCTTAAGATTAAAATAGAAAGACAATTTATTGAATATGTGATCCTTCCTTTTCACATTCTTGCAGCGCTTCTTTCACATAAAGTAGAGCGGTTTTTTTTTAAATTATAAGTATACAGTTGGTCAATAATTGTGAGTTCTGAAAGTTGAACTTTAAGATAATCATTTTCTCTAAACAACATTTGTTATGGATGATATAAATAGTAAATAAAATGTAGAAGCAAATTTATCCTGTTAACTAAAATTAATTTATATACATGTATTTATTTTTCACTGAATCTTTTAATTGCTATCCTCTACCTCAAAAACTATTGACACAACTTCACCATTAATTGCGGCTACATGTAATAGAGTTGTAAGTTCAACTCTAAAAAATTCTACATCCTTTGGAAATAAAAGAATAGGAGAAGGAAAAGAGGATATAACGATGCAGTCATAAAATGGGCAAATGGGTGTAACTTCTGAGCAAACTACATGTATTTCGTAAAGTAAATATTTTCTAATAATATTACTGAACTAGCAAATATTTCTGTATTTATTCAAATAGGTCATTTTACTCAAGTCGTTTGGAAGTCCACACACGAAATGGGGATTGGTAAGGCCAAAAGTAACGATGGTAAAGTCATTGTTGTGGCCAACTACAGACCTCCGGGGAACATGATGGGAATGTTCAAAGAAAATGTACTTTCTGCAGAATAAGATTAGAAAATATTTGTTTATTTTTTTTCATTAATTAATATGAAATGTTGTTTCAAACATCATAAACATATTTTTAAATGATAATTTACATAAATTTACAATTTAAAATGTGTTTAATCTATTAGCGGAGCTTATACAAAAATAAACTATCAAAAAAAATTAATACAGTAATGTTGCAAGCTAACAGATATAAAATAGAACCTAAAATGAATATTTTAAACATCAAATGTAATTGAGAATGGCCAATATTCTTGAACTTAGTTGCCCTGTGTTTAGCATTAAATTGTTCATTTTAAAAATGTGTTGACTGTCCACTTTGAGTGAAAAACAGATGTATGCATGGGTGCATGAGAGAAATTCTTATTTCTTATTTACCAAATAAATAAAAGAATTATCTACATCACAACTAATATTCTCTTTGTTGTTATCTTCAATATCTTAAATAAATATAGTATGAAATGGTTAATTTAGACCATTTAAAACTCTATGTCATTGTGATTAACCTACCAAAAGCTCATATTTTTTTCAAATGACGGCTTGTAAGACCGACAATGTTGTGATTTTAGCAAAAATCTATTTAAAAACTTAAATAAATATCTAATTTCTAATTATGCAATTTTCATTAATGTAGTCTTTCTAAATATAAACAATATTATATTTCAGTTAAGTAGTAAATGTGTGGTACCCAGGGCACTACACTTAATATTTTTACTATACATGCCATATGCTAGAAAATAACACATGTATCATGTATATCTGTTAACCCTTAGCCATATTTAATCTTTGAAAAAGTATTGTGATAATTTTAAGCCCTGATAGTGAGGTGATAAGCCCTGATTGTGAGTTGATAAGTCCCTGAAGATGAGATAAAGTTGATAAAAAAATATATTTAATGCAAACAATAAAAGTTATTATTTAAATAGATTAACTCTGCTCTAACTGGTACCACTTTCATCTTTCCTAATTAGAGGGAGACCACTCTCGAATATTATTCATTTAATTGTCTCCCATTGTTATAAATATACACAGTACGATGTATTTATGGAAGAAGAGAAAAACGTTTTGCCCTTGATACTTTACCTCTCTTAAATACATATATTAAATTTGATCAACACCCCTCCTTACTTTTACATACAGTCACACACAAACACACACTCACCGAAATTAGGAATTAATATATAATATTATTTATTACCGTGTCAATGCGGATGTCACTTTTAATTTATAAATTCTTTTGTCGTTAAGTTTAAGTAATAAACTGGCTTGTATTTGTATTGTTTGTTCTTTCGGTGACATTATAATTATAATTTTTTTAAATATATACCGGGACTGGGTCGTGACCAGGGATTTTGAAGCAATGTATCATAGTTACAGATAACGTTGATATTGATTGCACTTAAACAAAATATGAAGGGTCTGTTGCAGCTCAAGTTATGATTTATTTGTATGGTTTTGTAGCCAAAGGTTTTAAACCAATCATTTTTTAGCATCCTCTTTTCTGCCCCACTATTATGTTTTCCTTAGTGAGGTAAACACCATTCATTCTTATCGTATAACTATATACATGTAATATATACTGCATCGACTTATTAAAATGTTTAACTATCCCTTTTATTGTGAAATTAATTGAATCCTACATAAATCAATCTCTTTAATTTAACCATAAGTGTATGTTAGAGATAGGGATAAGGAATTAATTAGGATAATAAGGGAAAATTAAGATAGGCGGTGCCTACCTATGACTATGAGTATGAATATGACCTATAATACTATTAATACTATCTATACTGAACTGACTATGACTATGCCGGTAAAAGCAAAGAGAACGGTGCACTCGATAAATGGTATTTTTGGCTGCTATATTTGTTTTTTATATTTTGATTTAAAAAATAGACAACTAAACCTAACCCAGACCCTAAAACTACAATCTTAATTACGTTTATAATTTATGGCATTATGGATAAAAAAATTGCACTTATACTTATCTTATCTTATCTATACAGACGCTCCTTCTATGCAGAAGATAGTTGCGTCCACAGACCATGACAGATGATCTGTTGGCAAGTGATGCAGCATTCACAGGCCACGGCTTTGTGGGTTCCACGCATTACACAGCCGCCTAACTACATGTTAGTGTTAGGTACCCATTCGGAGCGGGGTGACTCAGGGACGCCCTAGGCCCCGGGAACAAGCCCTTGCCTTCACACGGATTCGAACCCGTGACCATCGGTACGACAGTCCAGTGCGCTGCCACTCGACCACTTATACTTATTCCCTTTTCAATTTCAAGTGTAAAAATACAACATTTCATTGCTGGAAGTACACGCTCTGCCATAACAATGTAAATAGTTGAGCGCACCGTTCTCTTTGCTTTAGCCGACTATGCTTATACAGGGTATGCCGCCTATGGCTTATGACTATGAGTACTATGACTGTCTATGAATATGAAAGCGTGGGGTCCACTGCGGCCGCATAGGTTGCAGAGGCCTAAGACCGGCCCTGGTCCGCATATCTATTACTATTTGCCCTGCTATGCTATTACTATTACTTTACTATTACTATCACTGATCACTATCTCTTTTCAGAAGTTTTCACACTTCACTATAAATTTATAAATATTAAATATCAGGTTAAACTAGGTCTAAGTTAAGACCTAGTAAGTATAGCTGTCCCCAGTGCTTTTTTTTCCTATTAATAAGGGTACCGGAATGCATGAAAAAAGATAGCGGAATGCAACCTGAAAAAGCAATTAGACTAAACATTTGAGGCAGTAAATTCAGTAATAAAAAAAAGTATAGGTATGTGGGGGAAAAGGTGACAGAACGCCGTTCCTGTGCGTTCTGCCAGAAAAAAAAAGTACTGGCTATCCTTAGCCCAGTGTTTCTCAATTATTTTCTGTCATGCACCCCCGCCCTAGGAAGAAAGAAAAAATTTCACGCCCCCCTCGCGACTGTAAATAGTATCATTTTCTATAAAATTGTTATAATGGTCAAACGAGCCCCCCTTTACGGAGCCTCGCGCCCTCCCCTGGGGGGCGAGCCCCACTATTTGAGAAACACTGCCCTAGCCTAGGCCTATACACTATTTCTATTATACAGACTAAAGTTTAGTTACTATACTATACTTAAGTGTCTTTTGTAGACTATACTGTATACTGTTACTTAGAGATACACCATCTATACAGAAGATTATTGCGTCCTACTCTTGCATTATCCATGTTTTTTGCCTTGTCTTGCATTTTCATTATACTAAATTAAAGCCTTAAGTGTTGATAGTGTGCCTAATAACTTTTTGTTTTTTAAATTTGAAATAAGAGACAAAAAGAAGTTTAAGTTAAGTTTACGCCTAGGTGACTTGTAATGTGATATAAATGCATGTATCACGAATGTTACACAAAGAAAAATGTGATAATAAATATCACGAATGTTACACAAAGAAAAATGCTATTCTAAGATCATCAATTTAATATACAGGACAATAGTCTATAGACTGTAGTAAATATTGTTAGTCAGTGATGACCTTAAAAGTTACTCAAGGTTAGTTATTACTTATTATAGTAGTCATAATAGGCTCATTTTGTACTTATGGAAAATGACTAGATCACTAAATCCTAATCCTAGCCATTGCAGCACCACTCTAATTACTTCTTAATTTTTAAAATTTAATTTAAATTTAGTAAACTTTCTTATTGTTCGGTTTGTTAATATTTAGTAGCAATAGTAGTTGGAAGTGGAATATCTATTTATATTTGACAGCAGATCAGATGTCTGAAAATTTTGATTGGTTGCGGGAATGTATTAATTACCTAACAAATGTATCTCATCTAAGGAGAAAAATTTTCCCTTCAACTGGATTCTTAGATCAGTTATGTGCAATTACAAACTTAAAAAATTACAAGTAATGATTCATTTTCTTAATCAGTTTAAGGTAACTGTAATAATGGTATAAATGTCTTTTCAAAATGTTAATGTAACAATCCTTTTTTTATTCTAATTACATGGATTGAACAATAAAAATTAATTCCACAAGTCCAGTGACCTTGACCTATCAAAGAAGGTCTGGAGGGGACAGTCCATCCCAGACAAAATTATTTTAATTTTACTCAATTAAATTGAGAGGCAACAAATCATTAATTACATTTATTCACATGACAATTTGCTAGCTGACTACATGTTAGCCATGCTGTAACATGATCAGCTTTCGATTTAATAGTACGTAATGAATAGCTCCTTGCTAAATAATCTAAATCCTTATGAATTAAAACTGTTCATTATTGTACTCTTCTTCATGATTTTATTCACATGCTGACAAATTTTTTTTCATTAATTAAAAAGAATTATTGATTTTTAACAAAAAATATAGATATATCTAACATATCTTTAAGGCTGTATAAGTTAAACTTATTGATTATAGAATAAAAATTGTAACCATAATTTATAATTGTTTCCAATTGTATTATTTATAAATGACTAAAATAATCTGATGAACAATTTGCTCTGACACCAAAGTTATCCTAAAGATTGCAAAGCTAATGCTTGATCATTATACTTTTTTTTTCCAGGTAGCAGAAAATAAAAAATAATTTCCCATGAAACTAAATTTCAACTATGGACTTCTCATTTGATTTAAATAAACTCCTTAGAGATGAAATAACACTAGTTGATAGCACCCTTCAGCCTTGCAGACAAAATGGAATTGACAGGTTCACCATTGTCATTTATTTATTACTTTACTTTAACTTTAAAGGATTTTTAAACTTTAAAAGTTTCTTTATCTTATTATCCTTTTACTCACATAAAATTATGAGAAATTATTTTTTAAAACCTAAAGCTTCAAGTGTTATTTCAAATTTTAAAAAATTATATTTTTAAAGGTAGTTTAAGAAATGTAAATTTTGTTCATTAAAAATTGAATTTTTTTTCCTTTTCAGACATAACTTTAGGCAGCTCCAAACAATGTTGTATGAAGTGGTGGACAAAATGGGAGCAGCATCAGCACAGGTTCACACAAAATTTATGAGGCATTAATAAAAATAATAATTTATGAATGCCAAGTTTACCCCAGTGTAAAAAAATTTTGTTACTGCTTTAAAGATCCACCATTTGCGTAACTTACAGCTTTAACAGCTGAAAGCTAATAAATTTTATTGCTTTGAAAATAAGGAGAGCTTTGTAAATAACACTTACTAAATTGTATGCATTATTCCAAATGGTGCTAAGATTTAAAGTCATATCAAGACAGTTGGCTGCTGTATAGCAAAGTACTATTTTTAAGGAAAGACAATTATATTATAAGCTCTGGTTTTTAAATTCACATTTTTAAAGTTAATTATAAACAAAAAATGTGTTCAATCATTTCACCATTAGGCCCAGAATCTTCATGGTCCCATCACCACTGGTAAGAAACTGGAACTAGCAGGTCACAGATTGTACATTATGAAAGATGACAAAAGCAACAGGTCATTACTAAACTTAACATTTTATTTTAGCTTTGTACTTTGGTTATACCTGGAAAAGAAAAAGTAATGGGGGTGAGACTGGAATCAGGCTTTAAAATTAGTAAATGTATAAGATATAAACAGGGTATTAGTAGGCCTGACAGGACGTAACACAACAGCGAACGTTTCGGCAAAGAGCCTTCCTCAACGGACAAATAGTACACAAATAAAAAGAATATAACCATTTCACCGCAGCTAAGTGTTTTTATTCTTTGGTTATATTTGTGTACTATTTGTCCGTTGAGGAAGGCTCTTTGCCGAGACGTTCGCTGTTGTGTTACGTCCTGTCAGGTTAACTAATACCCTGTTTATATGTTATACATTTACTTATACCTGAAAGTCTGATACAAAGAAAGAAAAAAACTTGTTTTGTAATGAAATTTTTTGCATCAAAATTTGAGGTCAAAATAAGATATTCTCACACAAAATTGATAATGTTCCAGTGTCCAATGAGCTAAGCCGATAGGTACTGGTAAACAAATTATGACTGACGCTTTGTGTTTATTAACTTCCTTTCAATCTTTAGAGGACATGGCTCAGCCGTTGGGATCCTGAAAGTGGGACAGAAAAAGCTGTTTGTGTACGATAACAGCAAAGCTCAGCATGAGCTGGAGCCACTCTGTGTCTTGGACTTTTATGTTCATGAATCACGTCAGCGCATGGGTTGTGGAAAAAAGCTATTTGATTACATGTTACAGGTAGACATTTGTCTTTCATTTAATTTCATTGAGTTTTGAAAAAACTTTGAGCATTATTGTGTTATTTACATTTTTTGACGGTACTTATTTAATATAAACAAGTTAAGTCTCTGCATCTGAGATAAAATTAAATTTCATTTTTCTCTTGGCAAATTTGGTTAAAAAAAATAAATGGAACAAAATTATATCAGTTTTTCTATTTCTATGCTTTATGACCAAAAAGCATGCACTGCATCTCATATCTCCTGAAAAAATTATAATTAAACTTAGCTTTGATCCACTACATGTCAGCATCAATGTTCCCTTTAAGTTGCGCGGCCGCCCATATATCTGACCAACGCCGCGCAGCAGTTTATATTTATCGCACAACAAATTTGATTCTGTTGTATAATGGGTATAAAATTTTGCTTAAAGATAATGGTGTCAAACTTTGCACACAAGTTTTTTATTTTGCACACAGACCAACGAACTTTAGACTGAACAGTGGTCAGCATATCTCGATAGATGATAATTATAAATAGCTATGAAGTTTTACGGTTAAAGAAAAATAGATTGGATCACACATACAAGCTTTATGGTTTAGCTGTATGTTGTACATGTTTTAAAATTCCTAAAGGTCATAAGATCAAGAGAGGCTTCTTTAATGGTTTTCAGTGGATTTTATTTTTTTTAATTGATCTTTTGAACAATAACACAAAAGTGATTCACAAACACAGTGACATCCTTGTGTCACACCTGTGGAGATACCTATATCTCATGTTACTTGAAAGAAGATGGAATCATTTTCACTCATCTTGTTTTCAGAGTGAGGGTATCCCAGTGAGACATTTGGCCATTGACCGTCCATCAGCCAAGTTCTTGTCCTTCTTAAGTAGACACTATGGCCTGGATGTAGTTACTCCGCAAGTCAACAACTTTGTCATATTTGAGGGATTTTTTACCAACAGATCAGGTGACTAGTTGCTACTTATTTTATTTGACACGTGTGTTAGTAACAATCTGCTTCTTTATTGTCAAAGTTTTTTGTGCCATAAGAAGTTAAAAAAAAACTTTTTGTTCTGCCAAACTTGATCCAAACTCAGTTGTAAGTGTAAATGCTTAGTTCATTCACAGAATGATTTCTCTGAAATTATTGTATATATTTAAGCTGGGCAGCAGGGTATCTGTGATTATTTTTAAATTAAAAGATTTGCTATTCCTCTGGGGTCCACTGTAGTACTAAGATCAAGTTTGCAAAAACTAAAAAAAAGCTTATAAAATTGTTTAAAACTGGATTCAACTATTCTTATAAAATTGTTTAAAACTGGATTCAACTATTCTTAAAAAATTGTTTTCTAAGCAGGTGTAGGTCACAGCTTAACAATATTATAAAAGGAATATATTAATAGAGATATTATTTTTTATTTACAGTGACACAGTTGATTAAATTAAGTAAATGCTTAACATATAATTTAGCATGCATCATATTTTAGAACTGTTGACATGTTAAATATTATTCACATACCCCTGATTAATTTTGTTTCCTTACAGACCTAAAAAATAACAAACGTTCACATCCTCAAGTACAAAGCAGACCATTTTCAGGTAGCTATAAGACTAGCGGAACAAATTTGTCAAGTTAGTTGATGGTCAGGAATTTGCATCATTCATAAGAACAACCACATAAATTAAAAAACAGTTTAAAATAATGAATGTTTAAATAATTTTTTTCGAAGCTAATTACAAGCTACACAAAAACTTAACTCAAATTTTTACTTTTGAACATATCCTGTCACTTTTTGCTTTTTCATTTAAATAACACCTAATTATGTTGCTGACTTCTAAAAGTTTTGTCTTCATTTTGCGATCAGTTACATTCGTGTCATTATTGTTGAATATAAGTGAAATATTATTCTCAGGTCTTAATAAATTCCGTCAAGGATCACCTTACAACACCAACGATTCCCAAAAGTACAGACAAAGCCCCCTGCTGGAGCAAAGAGTGAAGGTAAAAATTTATTTGAGTTTATTTGGTGCCTTATTTTTGATATTTTGGTATTGACTATCTCAGGCTTACAAATTATGAAACATATTCCATAGCCAAGGAACAATGTCTGAAATTATTTATTCTTCCTAAACTTTAGAGTGAGTTATGCTTATTAAAATATCTAGATGTTATTTGAATATTTTCTGTTACACTTGATTAAAAAAAATAATATTTTCATTAAATTCATCTGAGTTAAATTCCACAAAATTCACAATTCACCTACACACACAAAAAATATGAAAATAAATGTAATTTTTTAGTTCTGTTATTTTACATTTTATTGGTGATGTGATGCAAAAAATAAACCTCATAAGATTCAATAGTATTTTAAAGATTTGAAAGCTTCTTAGAAATAAATTTGTTTTTTATTTTACATTAAATTTTAATCTTTCAATGCCCTTGCAATACTTGAAATTATTTTCCTCCTAGAACAATGATTACAACTGGGTGGTGCCAGGAATTTCATCCAAGTCACAAAGGTAAAAATTTGAAATACATCGCCTTGAAAAACTGGATTGATTTATTTTAGTACTGCGCTAACTGTAAAAAAATTTACTTTTAAAACATAAAAAAGTAATTGGGAATAGATATAGATTTTTTTCATTATTTTACAATGACATAGACTGTAATTATTTTTCAATTTGAAAGCAATTCACCATCTTTTTCTTAAAAAAATATATATAACACTGACAATCTTGTTTTAAATGTGACATTTTAAAATATATTACCCACAATCTTTTTCTTTTTACTTTTACCAACTTGAAAAACATTAAATTATAACCACCCAATGTAAAAAAAAATCTTTTATTCTCCATCTCTTGTTTGCATCAGGAAACAAGGAATATCAACAAAGATCTTTATTCAATATTCTATATTTTTCTTTAAATGATGAATTCTATCACTAAAATAAATATTTAGAAACCCTAACAAATTAATTTCAATAAAAATAAAAAGCCCTTGTAAAATAAATGTTAAAATATTTGTTTCTGGAATAGCCACATGGGAGCAGGTGAGATGATGTACAGCCGTCACGGCATCCAGTCCCTGAGTAACCTCCGTGGCTACAGCCCGTCCCCATCCTTCCACAAAGAATCTCCAGCCATCAACACGGCGCCCAACCCCCAACAGACGCAATACGACACAGCTCCAAGTGAACCAGTGAAACCTGACCATTCCTTGCCACCACCTCATCCTAATCGTCAGCGAAGTAACCAGAGGGCTCAAAGAAAGGAAACTCAAGAGGAATACCAAAAATCTTCAAACAGCAGAGTAACGTCCCCTTCACCTGTTACTGACCCTCGCTACCCACAGGAAATGCTTTTGCAGTCTATAGTAAACCAAAGAATTGATGGTCGACCTCCTAGTGGAAAATATAAAGACATAACAGGTAGGCCAACTATGTTTTTATTTCAATCAGCTATATAAATACATAAGTGTAAAAGTCTGTAATATCAAAGTCTGTAATATCAAAGTCTGTAATATCATGTGCTTTTGTGTTTTGGGATTTGGGAATTTTCCAAATTTTTTATTGAAACCAGACTAATTTGCATTCAAGATTCTTTTTTCATAGCTCTTGGACATTTTAAAATTAATTTCAATGAACTTCAGAGGTGTTAATGTTTCATCTTTGAACTAATCTAACATTCAAATGTTTCTTAGCTTTTAGGATTATAACCTTAAGGTACAAAATATATTTTGTGAAAATTAATTTGTTTCAGTAATATTTTATATGTTTTCTTGGAAGAAAGCGACATAGTAATTAAATAAAAAAATTTAATGTCCAATTACCCATGTAAACATGCCTTTATATGTACGGTACTGTTCAGATGTGACACTCATGGGAAAAGTTTATTTACTTTTAAATAATTATGCATCCAACACCTTATTATTTTCAACAACAGTTTAAAGGCATTTTTATTGCAAGTAATCCACAAGTCTATGATGTAAAAACGCTAAGATAATGCCAAATACTTCAAGTACCTATTATGGGGATTCACTCTTTTACTCACACGTCCTCCTTTTGACTTGCTGTAAATAAGAGTCTTTAAGTCAACAAAAAGAAATACGATTTTTTTAACCAAACAACAACAACAACAATAAATGATGTTAATTTCCACTCCAGATGTCAATGAACAACAAGGCCGACCACTGGTCAACTATCAGAACATGTTAAATATGCATCAGTCCTATCAAGGCCGCAATGGTCACCTCTCACTGCCTCCAGGGTAAGTTCTAAAAATCAGAGGTGTCTCTAAGGTTGGTGTCACCCAGTGCGCTAGCTCATGGTGTCACCCAGTGCACTAGCTCATGGTGTCACCCAGTGCACTAGCTCATGGTGTCACCCAGTGCACTAGCTCATGGTGTCACCCAGTGCACTTGCTCATGGTGTCACCCAGTGCACTAGCTCATGGTGTCACCCAGTGCACTAGCTCATGGTGTCACCCTCTCATGACTACCCCATAGACCTCCTCTGAGGTCCAAATAATGGGAATATACAGTATTTTACATTTTGGTGTCACCCCTTGTGATGGTGTCACCCGGTGTGTTCCGCACCCCCGGCACTTTCCTAGTGATGCCTCTGCCAATAATTTAGAATTTGCTCTACTTATACGTCCAAGTGATCATGTCTTACTACATTGTTATACATCCAAGTGATCATGTCTTACTACATTGTTATACGTCCAAGTGATCATGTCTTACTACATTGTTATACGTCCAAGTGATCATGTCTTACTACATTGTTATACGTCCAAGTGATCATGTCTTACTACATTGTTATACGTCCAAGTGATCACGTCTTACTACATTGTTATACGTCCAAGTGATCATGTCTTACTACAGTGACAACACAAATGTTTAATCCTATGTCTTTATTTTTTAAACAAATATAGCTTTTGATCTTCTCACAAATATTGATTCAAATAATGTTTTTGGAATGATCTACCATTGTAATGTTACAGTAATCCCTGAGTGTCAAACTCAATCGCTCAGTGGGTTAAAATTAAAATCACACTTAAGGTTGCAGCCTGAACAAGAAAAATTTGCAGTAAGCAGAAAATAAAACCTTTTTTTCTTAAAAACACATTATCAATGTAAACCAAAACCGAAAAAGAATTACTGATAAAAAATCATTGGCACCCATTTTTCATTGAATGTCAATTTGTCAAGAGAGGATATTTGGTTTCTTGGCTACAAGTTTGTTTATGTTTGGAATAATGTTCTGTGCCATTGAGATTCTTATGAGGGACTGCATTTTTTGATAATTAATGTGAATCCTGCATGATGTTTTGCTAATCTTCATCAGAGAAAACAGCTGTTTACTCAGATATGTGCTACAAAACATGCTCAAGGTTTGTTCCGCATGTAGGCAAAGCTGAGGCATCTCTTTATGAATGAAATGAGAAAATTGAGCAGGCCCCACAGTACCGATTTTTATCTTCAGTGTCTCTTTACTCTCCAACTACAAATTTATAACTGCAACTCTACATTCCTGGAGCTGCTGGTTCAAGTTGCTGAGATGAGTGGTTACACCAGAAAGAAACCCCAACTCCAATCATTCTAATTTTTTAATCCAAAAAACTGTGGAATCTTTTCCTCTCTGTCCATAAATTGACAGATTTCCTCGACCACCGAGAAAAGTCTATTGTGAACTTTTCTCAAAGTCAGCACGTTGTCAAACTCGAGTCTATTTCCTGAAGAAAACCAGTGAAATGGACAGTGATTAAAACCTTTGTGTTACAACAGTATTACATCTTTCACGTTGAGGACTTTGCCACACAGAAACTCTTGGTGCATCATTCAGTGATGTGCTATCAATTTCTCAGTACAAGAAGGCCTATATTTTTAAACTATACTTTTAACTTCCACTTCTTTGTGGCTGCATCTTGCCAGTGCTCCATTTAGTTTGTACCCAGGCAGGTTTGTGTCAGTTAAACTTTAACATACTTTTTCAAAATCATAATTTCCCCATAGTCCCATACATGGATTTTTTATACTCAATATTTCCTCTCTAAGGATTAAGATGCAAGCTGTGTAGTGTAAAACCGAGTCAGTATATCCATCAGAAGCCAGATAGAATCCAACAAAGTCTTTGAAAGCCAGATAGAATCCAACAAAGTCTTTGAAAGCCAGATAGAATCCAACAAAGTCTTTGAAAGCCAGATAGAATCCACCAAAGTCTTTGAAAGCCAGATAGAATCCACCAAAGTCTTTGAAAGCCAGATAGAATCCACCAAAGTCTTTGAAAGCCAGATAGAATCCCAAATCTTTGAAAGCCAATAGATCCACCGTCTTTGAAAGCCAGATAGAATCCACCAAAGTCTTTGAAAGCCAGATAGAATCCACCAAAGTCTTTGAAAGCCAGATAGAATCCAACAAAGTCTTTTGAAAGCCAGATAGAATCCACCAAAGCCTTTGAAAGCCAGATAGAATCCACCAAAGTCTTTGAAAGCCAGATAGAATCCACCAAAGTCTTTGAAAGCCAGATAGAATCCACCAAAGTCTTTGAAAGCCAGATAGAATCCACCAAAGTCTTTGAAAGCCAGATAAAATCCACCAAAGTCTTTGGCTTTTTCAATCAGCTGTTTCCACACCAGTCCCCAATTCAAAAACCTGTCCACCAACCATAATCCTGCCAAACTGCCAAGACATTATATTTATAATATGTACCAAAATCTGCTCTTTGTTCCAACACAAGATGTCACATACTTTTATCATTCAAAATTCTCTTTCTGTAAATGGTCGGGCCTGGTTTTGTGCTGTCTCCACAAAATTAAAGCTTGCTTTCACAGCAGCTTCATTTTGTGATTTCTCTTTATTGAGAAACGTATGTTGTGATTTTAGATTCCTCTTCAATACTTCTCCCTTCTGTGGCTTCAGCTGTGGGTGCACATTTTTAACTTACCTTGATGTTTGGTCCAGTAGTGACGTCTCAAATTAATGGCCACACAATGTTCAAAAATTAGTCACACAGGTTTCAACAACAATAACTGTTTTTTTTACAGATACAAACATTCAGCCTCTCAGAGATACAAATCAACTAAAACATGCAGCCTCACAGAGATACAAACATGCAGCCTCTCAGAGATACAAACATGCAGCCTCTCAGAGATACAAACATTCAGCCTCTCAGAGATACAAACATTCAGCCTCTCAGAGATACAAACTTTCAGCCTCTCAGAGATACAAACATTCAGCCTCTCAGAAATACAAACATGTCAGCCTCTCAGAGATACAAACATTCAGCCTCTCAGAGATACAAACATTCAGCCTCTCAGAGATACAAACATTCAGCCTCTCAGAGATACAAACATTCAGCCTCTCAGAGATACAAACATTCAGCCTCTCAGAGATACAAACATTCAGGCCTCTCAGAGATACAAACATTCAGCCTCTCAGAGATACAAAACATTCAGCCTCTCAGAGATACAAACATTCAGCCTCTCAGAGATACAAACATTCAGCCTCTCAGAGATACAAAACATTCAGCCTCTCAGAGATACAAACATTCAGCCTCTCAGAGATACAAACATTCAGCCTCTCAGAGATACAAACATTCAGCCTCTCAGAGATACAAACATTCAGCCTCTCAGAGATACAAACATTCAGCCTCTCAGAGATACAAACATTCAGCCTCTCAGAGATACAAACATTCAGCCTCTCAGAGATACAAACATTCAGCCTCTCAGAGATACAAACATTCAGCCTCTCAGAGATACAAACATTCAGCCTCTCAGAGTACAAACATTCAGCCTCTCAGAGATACAAACATTCAGCCTCTCAGAGATACAAACATTCAGCCCTCTCAGAGATACAAACATTCAGCCTCTCAGAGATACAAACATTCAGCCTCTCAGAGATACAAACATTCAGCCTCTCAGAGATACAAACATTCAGCCTCTCAGAGATACAAACATTCAGCCTCTCAGAGATACAAACATTCAGCCTCTCAGAGATACAAACATTCAGCCTCTCAGAGATACAAACATTCAGCCTCTCAGAGATACAAACATTCAGCCTCTCAGAGATACAAACATTCAGCCTCTCAGAGATACAAACATTCAGCCTCTCAGAGATACAAACATTCAGCCTCTCAGAGATACAAACATTCAGCCTCTCAGAGATACAAACATTCAGCCTCTCAGAGATACAAACATTCAGCCTCTCAGAGATACAAACATTCAGCCTCTCAGAGATACAAACATTCAGCCTCTCAGAGATACAAACATTCAGCCTCTCAGAGATACAAACATTCAGCCTCTCAGAGATACAAACATTCAGCCTCTCAGAGATACAAACATTCAGCCTCTCAGAGATACAAACATTCAGCCTCTCAGAGATACAAACATTCAGCCTCTCAGAGATACAAACATTCAGCCTCTCAGAGATACAAACATTCAGCCTCTCAGAGATACAAACATTCAGCCTCTCAGAGATACAAACATTCAGCCTCTCAGAGATACAAACATTCAGCCTCTCAGAGATACAAACATTCAGCCTCTCAGAGATACAAACATTCAGCCTCTCAGAGATACAAACATTCAGCCTCTCAGAGATACAAACATTCAGCCTCTCAGAGATACAAACATTCAGCCTCTCAGAGATACAAACATTCAGCCCCTCAGAGATACAAACATTCAGCCCCTCAGAGATACAAACATTCAGCCTCTCAGAGATACAAACATTCAGCCTCTCAGAGATACAAACATTCAGCCTCTCAGAGATACAAACATTCAGCCTCTCAGAGATACAAACATTCAGCCTCTCAGAGATACAAACATTCAGCTTCTCAGTGACTCTTGTTTTCAGAATAAACAAAACATTTTCTTTATTATTTTATAGACCAGCTTTAAAAACAAAAACGCAATAAAAGATTTTTCATTGATTTACAGACTGGTTGGTGATTGATATTAAGTTTACCATATTAATATCAGGTAAAGGAGATGTGATATCAGGGCATTACATGACAAACAGCCGCTAACTAAACAATTTTAAATTTCTCTTGAAATGATGAAGCAACAGTGCTCTGGGGTGGCTTGTTATTTGGTACTTACTAGGGATGCACTTAATATTGCAGGGTCATTTAAAAAGCATTTAACTAAAAATTCACTCACATGCGGGATATACATGTACACGGATCACGCCACTTCGGACCAGATATAGTTTTACAGCGGCCCGGATGTGGCTCGCGGGCTTTGAGTCTAACACTTAAATTAAGAAAAGTTATGATCTGGGGAAAATGTTTATGAGGTCTCATAAAACAGGTATGAGGTGTAAAGCATAAAATCAAACACTTCAGTGATCAAGCCTCTGAAAAACATTATTTTTGAAAATTGTTCCTCTGTTAAAAATTAACTTTTGTATTAATTTTGTATACATGTGCCAAACTTGAACTGTTCTTAACAATGTAATGCTAAGCAGTCGTTTTTATAATTTCACCACTGCAGAGTATGTTCCATATCCACTATATTCCACTTTTATGTTTTTCAGCAGCACAAGTATCGCTGGAACAGAGCCTAAGCAATCTGTACCAACGTACACCACTCCAGTAGTGTCCCCTTACGCTAACTCCCAGTCAAAGAACACCTCCTGGACGGTGTCCGGTGTTTTGAGAGACCAAAGAGTTACAGCCCCTGACAGATATTACAGTTACTCAAATAGATTGTGGTGAATGTAACCGATCCTCCTAAATTATAGTAATTTAATATTCAAAGGATAAGTTGATTCAAATTTAAAAATGAGTTGCATCAAATGTTGTGGATAGAAATGATTAAAAACCTCAAAGAATTCCCCATAAAAATTGTAAAATATGCAATTTAATTTTATTATTGGTTTCGATACATATGTAGCTTTATACATTTACTAGAAGATTAAATTTAGTTAGGTGCCGTCCATAAATGACGTCACGTGATTTTGGCAGATTTTTCACTTTCCCCTTTGACGCAAAATTTAAACCCCCCCTCCAATATGATGCCACAAAGCATTGACCCCCACCCCCTAAAAGCTGTATTTTCTATTTGAAAATCAGCATGCTTCAAATCATGTTTTTGTCATTTAAGTTTAAGTATATTTATAGTGTAAGGCTGTACTCTAATATTGCTACAGGTAAAACATCATTAAATAAAGTGTCAATAGTCAAATATTTAAGTGGAACTTTTATTTAAAAACTGCAAGTTTTGATGTGACATCACATTTCTTAAACACCCACCTCCCCCTCTTCACAAATGTGTGACCCCGCAGGTGCGTAATGTCATTTATGGACGTCCCCTTATCTGTAAGATAAAACTCTTCTGTAAAGTCAGTGACAGCACAGACCTCTCCCTCTCACCAAACTACAAAAAATAATAAATAAACTCAGGAATTCACAGTCGCGAATTTCGTTTAGAGCTCAGAATCATTACATAAAAATTAAGTGCTTGTCAATTTTATCAAAACGACCAAATATACAATTTCCACTGGGGAATGACATTGCTAAAGGTCTTTCAAGAAGTATAATTTTTATGGAGACATCCACACTGTACACATTTATAGACTCTATAGATAGGTTGATATTTTTAAATCTACATTTCATTGCAAAAAAACAATTGTTTCAAACGGTATCTAACAGAGTCAAAGTAAATTTCATTGATGTTGTTATTTAAGTCACTATCTAAGTGACATTTAGTAAATATGTTACATCTTCAGCTCATGATTCAAGTTGTGGGAAATCACTTCACTATCCTAAAATGTTAATAATAGCACTTTGATTATTTCAAATAAATCTCCATACACTATTCTTTGAAAATGCCTTGTGTTGATTCACTGTGACTGTGATATCTCATTTTGTTGATGAATTGTACATATGATTATATTATGAATGAGATGCTGCCTTGAGAGATAAGCAGTGAACTAGATTCATAAGAACAAATTTCATGTTATTACTAAGATGATGTAGCTGAATATAAATTTTTGTAAAATAATTCATGAAGTCCTTAAACTGGTGCCTTGTTTAAACCAAGATCTGTATATCAGTCATCTGTTGTTTCATTTATTCTCCGATGAAATTAAACAGCTTCAACTTTTATGTAATGTGTTACCTAGAATTTATTATTTGTTAAATTTAATTAATAGTGTTTTACAAAAAAAAATTCATGGGAAATGTAATAAAATAATAAAAAAACAATTTTGAAAACAATTTGTTTAAAATGAATGTTTTTTTTTCTTTCTTTTAAAGCATAATTTTATGACTTAAAATTCTGCATTATGAATACTTTAGAATAATATTTAAGTTATTCAAATCCTGACATATCCTTGTTTATGTTTACAATAGTTGGTAAGATCGTAGTCCGTCATGGACTGGAAAGGGGGTCATTATGTTATCACTTCTCATCATATATCTGGGTTTATATCAAAACTTTTATTAAGGATTTTAGTTTGTCTTTACAGCAATATATGGGCATAGTACCTTATGTCCTGTGGTATGAAGCTGAAAGTGTATCAGATTTGTGAAAAGACATACGTGTGTGATTACCTCAGTGCCTGGGACTGCATGGATTACCTCAGTGCCTGGGACTGCATGGATTACCTCAGTGCCTGGGACTCTGTCCTGCCATTTAATATTAATACTTTATTCAGTCTTATTGCATGAAAGTGGATCTGACATGTTATTTAAAAAAATTATCCAAGTTTCACATTTTGTAAACTTTTATTTTAGTTTTGGTGCAATTAACTCTCCTGGTCCATAGACAGTCTGCCATAGATTGTTGATGCTCTTGAAATATGAAGTTTAACTTAGGTTGTTGATGCTCTTGAAATATGAAGTTTAACTTAGGTTGTTGATGCTCTTGAAATATGAAGTTTAACTTAGGTTGTCTTTGCTCTTGAAATATGAAAACTGTTCGTAAACTTTACCTGTTGTTTTTTCACCTTGTCTCTTGTCATTTTAAATATTTTTAAATCATTGGACTCATCCATTAAACTCCAGCATACGGGGCTATTTAATGCAAGAATTCATTAGTACAGGAAAATATGTGACTGAAACAAGCTTTCAAAAGATTCCTTTGAGGCACCAAGAGTTGACGCCCTTGTGTATATTGCCTCATGTTCCCCAACCTCCAATCACTAATAATAATCTAGATAGGCAGCCCCACATAATTTTATCTTCACGGGTGTTTTTACAAAACATTCATAGCAGCCATGAGTATTGATTGCTGGCCCTTAAGAAATAGAAAACTATTCAGTTTTAATGCTTTTATTGTCCCTCTTTATTCATTTCATTTTGTATACCTCCTAACATGGTCCTGACTCAATTTAGGAAAAGGGTTGAATTTTAATAATGTAAAAATTAAATTAGATATTTTTTTATTAATATTTTTAAATTCTATTTTATGCACATGCATTTTAATGTGCTTTTTAATTGTAATTTGAATTATTTTTTTCTAGTCCATTCCAGTTGGAATAACACGTGATAAATTTTATATTGGCTGGCTTTTAAGTTCTCAAAATAAAAGTTTTGAATCTTTATTTCCTCATTGCTAACCGGGCTCCCTGAGCAAGCTTTATGCAGGGAATGTCATAAATTACAAAAAGTAATAGTAAATCAGGTGAGGGAAAAACAAAGACAGAAAGTGACACACTTATCAAGTAACATTTTTATTTATGAAAATTATTTTATTTGGCTTATATTTTAATTCTTTAAGCTAAGCTCCTCTATTATTTGGCTTATATTTTAATTCTTTAAGCTAAGCTCCTCTATTATTTGGCTAATATTTTAATTCTTTAAGCTAAGCTCCTCTATTATTTGGCTTATATTTTAATTCTTTAAGCTAAGCTCCTCTATTATTTGGCTTATATTTTAATTCTTTAAGCTAAGCTCCTCTATTATTTGGTTTATATTTTAATTCTTTAAGCTAAGCTCCTCTATTATTTGGCTTATATTTTAATTCTTTAAGCTAAGCTCCTCTATTATTTGGCTTATATTTTAATTCTTTAAGCTAAGTTCCTCTATTATTTGGCTTATATTTTAATTCTTTAAGCTAAGCTCCTCTATTATTTGGCTTATATTTTAATTCTTTAAGCTAAGCTCCTCTATAACAATGCAGTGCAATGTTCATGTATTTATAACAAAACATGTTCATGAAAAATACAATCTAAAGAAAACTGGTTTGAGCCAGATAAAATACAACAATAAAGGCTGCGGCTATTGGTACTTGACTACCAATAGCCATTTCCGGTTGTCGGCTATTGGTAGTTCGCTATTATTAATTGTTAATAAAACTACATGTACTACTAGGTGATATTCTGAGTTTGATGCAATGTTTTAATGTAAAAAATAGACAACTAACCCTAACTGACCCTAAAATATCTAATTTAATCGTAATTATAAGAATTTAAATTGATATCATTAGTCCCTTTGTTTTTCTATTTTAATGTAAAAACTTTCCCTAACCTTGACCCTAAAACTTAAAAGAAAGAAAAAAACATTAGGCTCAACCCAAAATCGAACCCATGCCTGATCTTCATCAATCAGTTCACCAGTCCGACTAAGGAAGTTCGGTACATTTGGTGAATTTTGAATGGTTATATCAGTAGCTATTAAGTGTTCCTTAAATTCCATTGGATGCTATAAATAACTGACTACCAACAGCCGCAGCCGCAGGGACCTGCTATTGGTACTTGACTACTAATAGCCGCAGCCGCAGGGACCTGCTATTGGTACTTGACTAATAATAGACACTCACCATTTTTAAAATACATTTTTTCCAAAAAGGTAAAATATTACATGCCATTTTATTTTAATTTTTTTCACAGTGGTAGTGTTTATGTAGAATGTTTGCAATAGATACACATTACGTGTACCAACAACAAGTTTTACAGCAGCATAAAATTTTTGGAACAGTATTCAACTTAGGTTTATAAAATAAAATTGCGAAAAAGAAAGTTGAACATATTTGGAAACATGAAAAGTGTGAGAGTATTAGAATTAGACCTGAATTTAAACAAGGTTGAAATTATATGCAGAGCGGCTGAGACATTGGAATGGCAACTCAAAATTATAAATGAAAGCTTTGATGTCATATTGGAAGGGGGGTCTAAGTTTGTGATGACGAGGGGGGGAGGGGGGAAATAGGCCAAAATCGTGTTGTGACGTCATTTATGGATAGCCCCTAATGTAAAATTATTACAGATTGTCACATTCAGTTTTACATTGACAATAAGGAAACTTATAATGCAACAATAAATGTGTGTACTTAACAATACTATAGCAGAAATAAATGTGTGTACTTAACAATACTATAAGCAACAATAAATGTGTGTACTTAACAATACTATAAGCAACAATAAATGTGTGTACTTAACAATACTATAAGCAACAATAAATGTGTGCACTTAACAATACTATAAGCAACAATAAATTTGTGTACTTAATACTATAAGCAACAATAAATTTGTGTACTTAACAATACTATAAGCAACAATAAATGTGTGTACTTAATACTATAAGCAACAATAAATGTGTTTACTTAACAATACTATAGCAACAATAGATGTGTGTACTTTACAATACTATAGCAACAATAAATGTGTGTACTTAACAATACTATAGCAACAATAAATGTGTGTACTTAACAATACTATAAGCAACAATAAATGTGTGTACTTAATACTATAGCAACAATAAATTTGTGTACTTTACAATACTATACAAGATATATATCTCAAGTTTTCTACCCAAATATATTTTCATGCTTAAAAATTATTAAATAAATACTAAATTAAAAATAACATATTTATAAAGTTTTGTGAGGTATTAAATGTCTATAGTATATTTACAACAGTGCAATACAAATAATAACTTTAAAATACATAGAGTATCAAAAATTTGAAATGGAATTTATCATGACAAATAATAAGGGAAAAGAATAAAATCATAAAGCATGATGGATATAGTTGAACAAAACAGGACATGTTTTTTTGCATAGGTTGCATGTCAAATTCATTTATTTACATGAGAATAATTTATAAATACAGAAGTAGTTAAATAACATTTTTGAGCAGCAAAATATTTGTGAACAATAAAAAAATGTACTTATCCATATGCAATATGCCATTCAAATATTTCAACAATTTATTTTCATGTAAAAAAAAATACTTAGAAGAATTATCTAGCTACCTAATATCTTTAAAAGTTCTATGCAGTGACAGTGTTTTTAGGCATGTTTACATCAGATCAACACACTATGTTCTCAACATTACATTTTGTTAGTAAGGAATGAGCATAGAATGTTAAATAGATAAAACATCAAAATTTCAATCAGACAAGTTGGACATTCTTGAACAGTAAGAGCGTTATTTGCATAACCCAACATAGCATTTACACAAAAATTGCATGGCTATCTTACATCTGTTATATCACATAAAAATATTAATGAAACAGTCATTTTCAGATTTACAATGGCATTTAGTAACTTTTTAATGGTAATTAGTTTTTAAAAAAAATATTTACAATATTATACAGGATAAAAAAAAATATACATAAACAAATGGCAGAAAATTAAAAACAAAATACATGTACATTATAATCAAAATATCTATATTACAAAAAATCCAATGAACATTAGGCACAATGTATAGAGATGTTGATGGAATTGAAACTACAAAAATAATAAGCAAGAAAACCTTAAAGACAAGAGTAGAAAAACAAAACTAGCAAAAACTCGAATCTTCAACAAACAACTGGGCAGAATCACCAAATGACACAAGCAAAAGCACCAAATGACACAAGCAAAAGCACCAAATGACACAAGCAAAAGACAGAAAAAACTGAATCATCAAACAATAACAACCAGTCTGTCACAAAAACTCCAAACTCAAACACCCAAATAACCAACAGAGTAGAATCACCATATAATGCAAGCAAATGCCAGAAGAAAAAACTGAACCACCAAACAATAGCAAAGAAGAAAAAAATTTAAACCTCACATCAGAAAACGGCTATTACCAAATCACTTTATAGACCAGAAGCAATATTTCAGTAACAACCATAACACAAAATGTAAAGAGCGTCTTCAAAATACAGGTTGGGCTAGGGGAGGTAAATTGTAAATGTGACAATAAGAAACCTGAGCCAATTCAGAACAATTAAATTTAAAAATTCATAGAACCTCTTTAAGCCTCTCCTATTATGAAAAAATTAATTACACACATGTAAGAACAAAATTTAATTAGTGATATTTCAGATAATTGTATTGTGTGATATAGCTGAATAGGGGGAAAAAAACTATAAACTCAATGTTTCATCCTTTATGTGCAACATGTGCCGTCAAATTATAGGCGAGTGTCACGAGAATACAATGCTGATCTTGGAAAAACCTTATTTAAAAACAAAAAGAAGTTAGTAAATCTGCAAGAATGATTAGAGTCTGTTCTATTGTTGGGAATCTCTGTAACAATGTACATTCCTAAAAAAACAGTAATTTCTGATCCTGTGATATATACAATTATAATAAATGATATCATCATTTAGTGTAATATATAGATTGATAATAATAAAAAGCTGGACTAGAGGCTTGAGTATCTGTTACATTCTATTTCCTGGAAGCTGTAATTATGCATTATTGGATAAATGTAATTATGATCTGTGAGATAATGCATTTACATATATGAGATAAATGTCAGAGATGAAATACCAACAAACATTTAATGATGAAAATGCAATTTTACCTCTCATGTTTGGTGGGGAAAATCTGAAATCAAAATCCTGAAGAGGGATATCCTACCCTACAATAACAAAGTGCATTCCATCGTTACATACATCAGCTGTATTACGAGACTGGAGCTGTGACAATAGACTGGTGTTGGACGAGCCTGGAGCTGTGACAATAGGCTGGTGTTGGATGAGCCTGGAGCTGTGACAATAGGCTGGTGTTGGATGAGCCTGGAGCTGTGACAATAGGCTGGTGTTGGATGAGCCTGGAGCTGTGACAATAGGCTGGTGTTGGACGAGCCTGGAGCTGTGACAATAGGCTGGTGTTGGACGAGCCTGGAGCTGTGACAAAAGGCTGGTGTTGGACGAGCCTGGAGCTGTGACAATAGGCTGGTGTTGGACGAGCCTGGAGCTGTGACAATAGGCTGGTGTTGGACGAGCCTGGAGCTGTGACAATAGGCTGGTGTTGGATGAGCCTGGAGCTGTGACAATAGGCTGGTGTTGGATGAGCCTGGAGCTGTGACAATAGGCTGGTGTTGGACGAGCCTGGAGCTGTGACAATAGGCTGGTGTTGGACGAGCCTGGAGCTGTGACAATAGGCTGGTGTTGGATGAGCCTGGAGCTGTGACAATAGGCTGGTGTTGGATGAGCCTGGAGCTGTGACAATAGGCTGGTGTTGGATGAGCCTGGAGCTGTGACAATAGGCTGGTGTTGGATGAGCCTGGAGCTGTGACAATAGGCTGGTGTTGGATGAGGCTGGAGCTGTGACAATAGACTGGTGTTGGATGAGCCTGGAGCTGTGACAATAGGCTGGTGTTGGTCGAGCCTGGAGCTGTGACAATAGGCTGGTGTTGGATGAGCCTGGAGCTGTGAAAATAGGCTGATGTTGGATGAGCCTGGAGCTGTGACAATAGGCTGGTGTTGGTTGAGCCTGCGGCTGTGACAATAGGCTGGTGTTGGATGAGGCTGGAGCTGTGACAATAGGCTGGTGTTGGATGAGCCTGGAGCTGTGAAAATAGGCTGGTGTTGGATGAGCCTGGAGCTGTGACAATAGGCTGGTGTTGGATGAGGCTGGAGCTGTGACAATAGGCTGGTGTTGGTCGAGCCTGGAGCTGTGACAATAGGCTGGTGTTGTGGCTGACTTGAAATTTCTTCCTCCCTGGAATGTTTAGAAAATATATAATATTCTATGTAAATAATATATTGACTTTTATACAATATAAATATAAGTGTTTAGCATTTTTTACTTATAGTAAATTAAAAATTAATCTTAATAAATCAAGATTGTTATAGAATTTTACCTTATTTTCTTGCAGCACAAGGGGAAAAACTTGCAGTCAGTAGCTGTAAAGTTCATATAGTGCATCTTTCATTACATATCTCCTCAGCTCCTAGTTGAGCCTGGCACTATGATGAAAGTCTGATCTCTTGGCTTTACTCTAGTAATATCTTACTCCCTGGTATTTGTAATCATGTCCAAAAATTATAAGATATTGATCTATGAGAAAATGTAAATTAGATTTGAAAAGACTAATTTTACTGTTATTTTAATTTTTCTTTTGTAAATTATAGTAAATCAGAAATTGGAATTTAAAAATGAGAACAATTTGCACTTTTACCTTTTTACTAGCAGTATGTCAGGCAATCAGTAGCAGTCGGATTTAACAAACAGCATAAAGTGCAGCTCTTGAACATTCCACCTTAAAAAATTTTGTCATTTGATATTTCATAAATATTTACATAACATTTACATCTTAAGTTGCTCTTAACAGAATATTTCATTGCTTAAAGCTATCACAAGATCTTTTATCCTTAATATTTAATAATTTAAATAATAATGTATCTAAATAATTTATTACCCTTGACAGTATTCTTCTAATATGTCTACTTAGACAATAATTTTCATCTGCAATTATTACAAATGGCTCAGCTGACTAGTTGACGCCGAAATTTTATACTTAGATTATGAATACATTAAAACAACATAAAATATATGTAATAAAACTAGTTTACCTTATTGAAAAAGCACTCGAGGAGGTTGACAGTTTTTTTATCAACAACTGTTTAAGAAGGATTCTCAGAATTCACTGACCGGACAAAATTAGCAACAGGGAACTGTTGCAGCGGACAAAACAGACGCCAATTGAGGAAGAGATTCCCCAGAAGCGATGGAGGTGGATTGTTCATACACTAAGAAAACCTGCCTCCAATACAACAAGACAATGCTCTGAAATGGAACCCCCGGAAAAGCGAAAAAGTGGCTGTCCTAGACACACTTGGCGCCGAAAATTGGTCATGACTGGAAGATCTTTGAGAGGCTGGCCCAAATATAGGGATGCCTGGAGGGCTCTCGTACGTGGCCTTTGCCCTTGGAGGATTCCAATGCCGACGATGATAGGTGGATGCCCCTCATAGACGAAAAGGCTATAACACCACCTTATTAAAAAGAAGAAGGGTAATTTGCATTATCCAACACAGTATTTACAAAATGATTGATAAGTATCGCATATATCTTTTATCTAATGTAAAAATTGTACAGAAATTGTCAAATTTAGATTTACGGTAACATCAACTAACAATAAATGCAAAAATAAATGTGTATTATATTAACTAATACTAATTACAATGCCACACAAGAAATATATCTTTAGTTTTCTAATACATTTCCAAGATTAAAAATTGTGGAATAAATAATAAAATAAAAAACAATTTCTGTGTAATATTGAGAATTGCAATTTTACCTGTTCAGCATATGTGGTGGTGAAAAACAGCATTCAAATCATGTTGATGGACATGCTAAAATAAAGTGTATTTCAACAGTACATCAGCTGTATGGTGAGCCTGAGAAGTGACAATAGGCTGGTCTTGTAGCTGACTCTTGAAATTTCTTCATGCCTGGGATGTGTTACCAAAGTTCCGAAGTTATAAGATATCTATAAAAAAATTAAATTTCATTTATATAAGATAACATCAGTGTTGAACTTCCATAAAATGGTTTAATTATGGTAACTCAAAAAGTTTAAGTAAAAAAAAATAATAGTTATGTTGGAATTTTACCTTCTTTCTTTAAGCCTATGGGTTAGGCACTTCTAAAATTAGTAGCTGAAGGACATGTAGTGAAGACTTTCAACACTTCTTTACTTCTTTAATAGGCCTGGCACTATGATGAGCGCCTGGTATACAGCTTGACTCTTATATCCTCTTCCCTGGTATTTGTAATAAATGTTTGAAAGATCTAGAATATTGATATGTGAAAATTATAAATTATTTTTTAAATGACAAATATTACTGCTTAACTTTTAAAAAAATGTAAATTTATGGTAAATCAAAAATTAAAATTAATTAATAGTTTGCTCTTTTACCTTTATATGTGCAGTATGATGGATAGGTACTTTTATATTTAGCAGCAGTAGGGGATATAACAGCATAAAGGGCAGCCCTTGAAAATAATGTGACATTTTATAAATAAATATTTACCTAACATAAAATATACATTTTTAGTTATCCTTACCTAACAGAATATTTCATTGCTTAAAGTTATTAAAAGATCTTTTATTCTTAAATAATAATAATTTAATTGCTAACAACAAAATTATTGATGGGCCATGACAGTATTTCTCAAATACGTATATATTAAGACAAAGCTTTACTTCTGTTTTGAAGAAGTACTTAAACAAAAAACAACCAAATTATAATACAGCAAGGTTGACATATTTGAAGACCACAAGGGAAAAAACGGCGAAGTGACATGTTTGAAATTTTTTTGTTACACCCTGTATCTGATAGATGATCAAAAATAGAATGTTCTGAATGAGGTTTTATTAAAAAATTATGTCTCTAACCCAATTAAAAATTCAAATCTATTTAGTAAATTTATAAGAAATATGTATTATTTTGAACTTAAAAACTTGAATATCTCAAAAATGAAAAAATGTGACATAGCCGTTTCTTCCCTTGAGCTCTTCATTTGGAAATGGTAAGAATTTTTTTCTATGAAAAATGACCAAAATGACAGTTTCTGTAATGCTTTCACATGAGATAAAATATTTTAGAAATTATTATGAAAAAGATGTGTTGGATTTACAGTAAGATAAAATAATGAATGCATATTTAAAAACAAAATGCAATACTTAAGTAACTTGAACTATATACAATATTATTAAAGATGGACAAAAAAATTCTTACAAAATATGTTCATGATTAAAAATTAATGACTGGAAAAAAAAACATTAAGGATTTTGATTCTTTTTTATTACATCAGTATCTCAAGATTTGTCAGCTATTGAGATTTTTTATTGTATTTATAACAGTTCAATAAATAATATCAATAAATAATAATAACACAAACATACTTACAATATTATACTAGCTATACAGGTCTTTTAACAAAATATTGTTACGATTACAAATTATTTTATAAAAATTAGTCAAAACTGTTTTAAAGATTTCTCAACTACTGGGGTTTTTTTTAAACATCAGTACTTGTTTGTCAACATTGCACACAGTATACAGATTTGACAGAGAATTCCATAAATCTAGCACAATGCTTAAAATAAAAATAATAATAAAATTAAAATTAATTTAAATTTGGCAGAAAAATCTAACCAAAACATATTACAAATACAGCCAATAACCCATAGGCATAAACCTTAAAAGAATTACACAACTTGATGGAAATGCAATTACAAAAATCTTAAATAAACTATTGAACTATAAAAAAAAAGAAAACCCAAGAAACAAAACTAGCAAAAACTCAAAGCTCCAACAACCAAAAAATCACTGAGAAAAAATCGCCAAATTATAGAAAATCAGAAGAAGAAAAAACTAAACCACCAAACAATAGTGACCAAGAAAAATAATACAAAACTTACATCAGCAAGCTGGAATTACAAATTACAAAAGAGCCAATAATCCGAAACAACCATACCACAAAATGCCAACTAACACCAGAGCAAAATCACCAAATAATGCAAACAAAATCCAGAAAAACTGAACCACCAATCAATAGCAACCAAGTAAAAAATATAAATTAGGAAATCATTCAAAATCAGCTACAAAATCCAGGTGGGGAAGGGGAGAGTAATAGCAACAACCATACAGAAAATTTTTTTAATTTTCAAAAGCATCTCTTATTCTGAAAAACAATTACAGATACAAAAAAATATAAAATAAGTGATATTTAAGATTATTGTAATGCCGATATAGCTGAACAATCAACATTTAAAGCTCTAATGAGAATGCAGGACTAAACACAAACCATAGATAAGCTTAGGACGCAATAATCTTCTGTATAGAAGGAGTGTCTGTAAAAGATGAGATAAGGTAACAATAGTAATTATAACAACACATAAAAAAACGAATTTGTCAAAATTATTTTTCATCTTTTATTTACAGCAGGCAGGTGTAGTCACGTGGTGGGGACATGTTACAAGAAAACACAGCTATCTTTTTAAAAAAGCTATTTAAAAACAAGTTGGTAAACCTGGAAAAGTTATTTAGACTTTTATATTGTTGGGAATCCCTGTAACAATGTACATTCCTGAAAAAATTAATTTCCGAAGTGTGTGATAAATATAGTTATGTTAAGGGGGTAAATCATTTTATGTGATAATTCTAATTGTTGATAAAAGGTTGGTATTATAACAATCTATTTCCTGGAACCTGTCATTATGCTTCATTTGGATAAAAGTAATTATCTGTAGGATAATGCAATTATTTATGTGAGATAAATGTCAAAGTTGAAATAACAAACATTTAACTGATTGATATTGTATTTTTACCTTCCTAGGTTCAGTCTATGTGCTGGGAAAATCTGAAATCAGATCATGCAGATGGACATGCTAAAATGAAAAAGTGCATTTTCCTCTTTGAATTCGTAAGCTGCTCACTAGGTACATGTGTAATCAAAGTTGAGAAATTATAAGATATCCATTTTGAATTTTTTTGAAATGCAATTTCTTTTATATGAGCATTAGTTCTATGTTAAACTGAAAATTTGTCTTTAAAAAATCAAGACTATTAATTTTGTGTTTTTACCTTCCTTTTGTTGTATATTGGGTAGGCATTTGAAAAATTAGTAGCTGTAATAACTTGCAGACCTTAAACATTCCTTCTATGCATGTCTCAGCTGCTGAATAAGCCTGGCATTATGATGCAATTCTCGTCTTGGCTTGACATTCAGGAGTACCATCTCCTTAGTATTTGTAATCAATGTCAAAAAATAAAATAGATATTGATCAATGGAAAAAAAATTTGAAAAGTCTTACACAAGACAAAAATCGGTTTTAAAAAATTTAACTTATGGTACATACAAAAATTAAACATTTAAAATGCAAAAATTTTAATATCTATTTTTAACTTACCGTATTCAGCAAAAAGGATTAGGCACTTTTACAATCAGTAGCTGTAGACCAGCCCTTGCACATTTCTTGTTTAAAAACATCAGTCCTAGACAATCCTTGCACTGTGACAAAAGTCTGGTTGATTGACATGATTCTCTGTAATATTTTTCCACCTTGCATTTGAAATTTATTTTTTTTAAAAAGGTATTAATTTATGAAGAAATTTTTTTTTAAATGACAAATATTTTTTAAAAGACTTATTAAAAAATGATAAATTATGGTAGCGCAAAAATTATTCTTTTAAAATGAGAACAATTTGCACTTTTACCTTTTTATGAGCAGCATGTCTGGTAGACACTAGTCAAAAAAAAGATGAAGTATGGAAATATATCAACAGCACTAAGTGCAGCCTTTGAACATTCCCCCTTTTAAAAAATATTCACATTTTATGAATATTATTTACATAACATAAAATATACAAGTTAAGTAATCTTACAAAACAGAATATATCATTGCTTAAAGTTATTTAAAGATTTTTTATATGTAAAGAATATAAATTTAATTGCTAATAACTAAATAATTGATGAGCCATGAGAGTATTCCTCTAATATGTCTTCATTTGACAACACTTTACATCTGCAACTATGACATAAAGCTTTGCTGCAGTATTAAGAGTTGACCTTAAATTCATATTTAGGTAAAGAATACAATCTTTTTTTAAAAAAGAAATAAAATTGTATTAAGGCAAATTTGACATAGTTTTAAATGGAGACATTTTTTGGGTAAGTGAAATGACCGTAACAACTACTTCAGTAATATTTTCACGTAAGATAAGTAATTGCGATAACTATTAATTGTTTTGAAAAAGATGAGTTGGATTTACAATAAGATCAAATTATGTTGCAATTAAATAATAATAGTAACTAATACCAAATTTAATATTATACTAGATATTAATATAAAATTTAAATATTCTTTAAAAATATGTTCATGTTTACAAATTACTAAGAGAAACATACAAATGGACCAGATTATATTTCATTTGCCTACCATGGTTCTAACATGTCGCCCGATATATATAAACTAATTTCCTGACGATCAAACGAACATTTTTATTTTAAAATATTAACTGATGGGAAGCTCAAAATGTTGATAAAGTTTATGGTATCCATTGTTAGAAATCATTTGCCTACCATGGTTCAAACACTTCTCTTACTTATCAAATCAAATAAAAAGCGTATTAAGCTAATGGCAGTAATGGAGTATGACTCAAACACAGAAGACGACAGCTCTTCTGATGGATTACTGCATTACACAATGGAGATGAAAGTTCCTGAATCGACTTAAATATTTTGTTATTCAGCTGCATGTCATAAGGCATCTTTTTGGACTGATACTTAGTGGTATCTGGTGAGGGTACCGATGGTCATGGGTTCGAATCTCTGTGAAGGCAGGGATTTTACACCTTTCTGTTCCCAAATATCATGACTACAAGCATTCCCCTTGACTCCATATAACGTGGTATCTGACAGGAGTAACTGTAGTAGGCCTTGTTGGAGTTACACCTTTCAATGGCCTGATATAATGTCTAAACTAGGGCTGCAAAATTTAACGATTAATTAATCAATTAATGGTTTAAAGATTTTTTAACTATTCAAATTTTTAAAACGATTTTCGACCCATCACTTAAAAATGTACCACAAGTCAAAAGTTTAAAAAATTGTCGCCCGATATTTATAAACTAATTTCCTGACGATCAAACGAACATTTTTATTTTAAAATATTAACTGATGGGAAGCTCAAAATATTGATAAAGTTTATGGTATCCATTGTTAGAAATCCTTTACCTACCATGGTTCTAACACTTCTCTTACTTATCAAATCAAATGAAAAGCGTATTAAGCTAATGGCAGTAATGGAGTCTGACTCAAACACAGAAGACGACAGCTCTTCTGATGAATTACTGCATTACACAATGGTGATGAAAGTTCCTGAATCGACTTAAATATTTTGTTATTCAGCTGCATGTCATAAGGCATCTTTTTGGACTGATACTTAGTGGTATCTGGAAGAAGTACCCGTAGTACATCTCATTGGACTTAAACTTTTTGGAAGTTGAATAGTATGCCTTAAGGCTGCTTAAGGTATCTTTGAGGACTGATACTTAGTGGTATCTGGAAGAAGTACCCGTAGTACATCTCATTGGACTTAAACTTTTTGGAAGTTGAATAGTATGCCTTAAGGTATCTTTGAGGACTGATACTTAGTGGTATCTGGAAGAAGTACCCGTAGTACATCTCATTGGACTTAAACTTTTGGAAGTTGAATAGTATGCCTTAAGGTATCTTTGAGGACTGATACTTAGTGGTATCTGGAAGAAGTACCCGTAGTACATCTCATTGGACTTAAACTTTTGGAAGTTGAATAGTATGCCTTAAGGTATCTTTGAGGACTGACATTTAGTGATATCTGGAAGAAGTACCCGTAGTACATCTCATTGGACTTAAACGTTTTGGTAGTCGAATTGCATGTCAAAGGCATCTTTCTGGACTGACATTTAGTGGTATCCGGAAGAAGTACCCGTAGTACATCTCATTGGACTTACACCAAATGGTTGCCAACTCGGCCTGCCCGTAGGTATCAAGCCGGATGCACCTTTAGACAGCCAGTTAGAGAACCTTTTGGTTGACACATAGCCGACCCACCCTTTGGTTGCCAACTCGGCCTGCCCGTAGGTATCTAGCCAGATACACCTTTTTTATACAGCCATAAAAGAATCTGAAGACATATAGACAACCCACATATTTGTTGCCAACTCGGCCTGCCCGTAGGTATCTAGCCAGATGCACCTTTAGACAGCCATAAAAGAATCTGAAGACATATAGACAACCCAACCCACATATTGGTTGCCAACTCGGCCTGCCCGTAGGTATCAAGCCAGATGCACCTTTTTTATACAGCCATAAAAAATCTGAAGACATATAGACAACCCACATATTGGTTGCCAACTCGGCCTGCCCGTAGGTATCAAGCCAGATGCACCTTTTTTATACAGCCATAAAAGAATCTGAAGACATATAGACAACCCACATATTGGTTGCCAACTCGGCCTGCCCGTAGGTATCTAGCCAGATGCACCTTTAGACAGCCAAAAGAGACAACCTGTTGACATTTAGCATCCCACCTTTCGATTGCCAACTGGGCCTGCCTGTAGGTATCTAGCTGGACTTACCATCAGGAAGCCAGACAGCTTACCTGATGATTTGTTAGCCGACCCACATAGTGGATGGCAAATTGGCCAGACCAAGGTATCCTACCCGATGCATATTTAGACAGACAGAAAAAGTACCAATAGATATATAGCTGACCTACCTAATAGTTGCTAAATTGGTCTAAAGGTGTTTAGCCAGAGTTACCCATAGAGATCCAGAAAAGGTAGTTGTAGACAACTCGGACCGACCTCAGAGCAGCAAGAAGTACTTGTAGACATCAACTCTGACAGACCTAATCAATAATCAGAAATTAAAAGTCATTATTAAAAAAAAAGAAAAACATAGGCTCTTGAAATTTCTTACTCCCTCAAAGTTCAGAAGTTATAAGTTATCCATCTATAAAAAAAAACACAAAAAAAACAAACAAGACATTTACTTTTGTATACCATATGTGTAAACATGTTTTTACTTATGGTAAATTAAAAATTTATCTTTAAAAAAAATCAAAACTGTTCAATGGCAATTTCACCTTTTTTTTCCAACACATGGGGAAGGCACTTGTTGCTGTAGTGCATCTAGAGCAGCCCTTAAAACATTCCTTCTTTATATATCTCAGCTGCTGGATGAGTCTGGCACTATGATTAAGTCTGGTCTATTGGCTGGACTCTCTGTAATATCTCCCTCTCTCTGGTATGTGTTAGCAATGTCAAAAAATTATACATTAAGCTATGAGAAAAATGAGATACCTTTAACACAAGACAAACATCAGGTGCAAAAAAGGTAAGTTATGGATGAACATTAATCTTAAATATCAAAATAGTTGAAACTCTTACCTTCTCATTTGCAGCAGGTGGATAAGGCGAATTAGAAGGTGAAGAGGGTAATGTGTAGTGTAGCCTTTGAAAACTTCTTTACATTCATAAGCCCTAGATAAGTCTGGCATTATGACAAAAGTCTGGTCCATGGCTTGATTCTGTTATATCTTCTTCCCTGGTATTTATGTTAATGTAGCCTATAATGTTAAAATGATGTAGAATATAGATCTATGAAAATAATGAATATTTTTTTTAATGACAAATATTTCCGTTTAAATTTTTTAAAAACTATGGTAAATAAAAAAAATCGACATTTTAAAGATAAAGACAATTTACACTTTGACCACTATATTAGAAGCAAGTCAGGTAGGCACTTGTAATATTTACCTACAGCTCTTAAGGCTCACAACAACATTAAGTGCAGCCCTTGAACATTCCCTCTCTAAAGTCGTCAAGTGACACACACACTTGGCTGGCGTACCGATGGTCATGGGTTCGAATCTCTGTGAAGGCAGGGATTTTACACCTTTCTGTTCCCAAATATCATGACTACAAGCATTCCCCTTGACTCCATATAACGTGGTATCTGACAGGAGTAACTGTAGTAGGCCTTGTTGGAGTTACACCTTTCAATGGCCTGATATAATGTCTAAACTAGGGCTGCAAAATTTAACGATTAATTAATCAATTAATGGTTTAAAGATTTTTTAACTATTCAAATTTTTAAAACGATTTTCGACCCATCACTTAAAAATGTACCACAAGTCAAAAGTTTAAAAAATTGTCGCCCGATATTTATAAACTAATTTCCTGACGATCAAACGAACATTTTTATTTTAAAATATTAACTGATGGGAAGCTCAAAATATTGATAAAGTTTATGGTATCCATTGTTAGAAATCCTTTACCTACCATGATTCTAACACTTCTCTTACTTATCAAATCAAATGAAAAGCGTATTAAGCTAATGGCAGTAATGGAGTCTGACTCAAACACAGAAGACGACAGCTCTTCTGATGAATTACTGCATTACACAATGGTGATGAAAGTTCCTGAATCGACTTAAATATTTTGTTATTCAGCTGCATGTCATAAGGCATCTTTTTGGACTGATACTTAGTGGTATCTGGAAGAAGTACCCGTAGTACATCTCATTGGACTTAAACTTTTTGGAAGTTGAATAGTATGCCTTAAGGCTGCTTAAGGTATCTTTGAGGACTGATACTTAGTGGTATCTGGAAGAAGTACCCGTAGTACATCTCATTGGACTTAAACTTTTTGGAAGTTGAATAGTATGCCTTAAGGTATCTTTGAGGACTGATACTTAGTGGTATCTGGAAGAAGTACCCGTAGTACATCTCATTGGACTTAAACTTTTGGAAGTTGAATAGTATGCCTTAAGGTATCTTTGAGGACTGATACTTAGTGGTATCTGGAAGAAGTACCCGTAGTACATCTCATTGGACTTAAACTTTTGGAAGTTGAATAGTATGCCTTAAGGTATCTTTGAGGACTGACATTTAGTGATATCTGGAAGAAGTACCCGTAGTACATCTCATTGGACTTAAACGTTTTGGTAGTCGAATTGCATGTCAAAGGCATCTTTCTGGACTGACATTTAGTGGTATCCGGAAGAAGTACCCGTAGTACATCTCATTGGACTTACACCAAATGGTTGCCAACTCGGCCTGCCCGTAGGTATCAAGCCGGATGCACCTTTAGACAGCCAGTTAGAGAACCTTTTGGTTGACACATAGCCGACCCACCCTTTGGTTGCCAACTCGGCCTGCCCGTAGGTATCTAGCCAGATACACCTTTTTTATACAGCCATAAAAGAATCTGAAGACATATAGACAACCCACATATTTGTTGCCAACTCGGCCTGCCCGTAGGTATCTAGCCAGATGCACCTTTAGACAGCCATAAAAGAATCTGAAGACATATAGACAACCCAACCCACATATTGGTTGCCAACTCGGCCTGCCCGTAGGTATCAAGCCAGATGCACCTTTTTTATACAGCCATAAAAAATCTGAAGACATATAGACAACCCACATATTGGTTGCCAACTCGGCCTGCCCGTAGGTATCAAGCCAGATGCACCTTTTTTATACAGCCATAAAAGAATCTGAAGACATATAGACAACCCACATATTGGTTGCCAACTCGGCCTGCCCGTAGGTATCTAGCCAGATGCACCTTTAGACAGCCAAAAGAGACAACCTGTTGACATTTAGCATCCCACCTTTCGATTGCCAACTGGGCCTGCCTGTAGGTATCTAGCTGGACTTACCATCAGGAAGCCAGACAGCTTACCTGATGATTTGTTAGCCGACCCACATAGTGGATGGCAAATTGGCCAGACCAAGGTATCCTACCCGATGCATATTTAGACAGACAGAAAAAGTACCAATAGATATATAGCTGACCTACCTAATAGTTGCTAAATTGGTCTAAAGGTGTTTAGCCAGAGTTACCCATAGAGATCCAGAAAAGGTAGTTGTAGACAACTCGGACCGACCTCAGAGCAGCAAGAAGTACTTGTAGACATCAACTCTGACAGACCTAATCAATAATCAGAAATTAAAAGTCATTATTAAAAAAAAAGAAAAACATAGGCTCTTGAAATTTCTTACTCCCTCAAAGTTCAGAAGTTATAAGTTATCCATCTATAAAAAAAAACACAAAAAAAACAAACAAGACATTTACTTTTGTATACCATATGTGTAAACATGTTTTTACTTATGGTAAATTAAAAATTTATCTTTAAAAAAAATCAAAACTGTTCAATGGCAATTTCACCTTTTTTTTCCAACACATGGGGAAGGCACTTGTTGCTGTAGTGCATCTAGAGCAGCCCTTAAAACATTCCTTCTTTATATATCTCAGCTGCTGGATGAGTCTGGCACTATGATTAAGTCTGGTCTATTGGCTGGACTCTCTGTAATATCTCCCTCTCTCTGGTATGTGTTAGCAATGTCAAAAAATTATACATTAAGCTATGAGAAAAATGAGATACCTTTAACACAAGACAAACATCAGGTGCAAAAAAGGTAAGTTATGGATGAACATTAATCTTAAATATCAAAATAGTTGAAACTCTTACCTTCTCATTTGCAGCAGGTGGATAAGGCGAATTAGAAGGTGAAGAGGGTAATGTGTAGTGTAGCCTTTGAAAACTTCTTTACATTCATAAGCCCTAGATAAGTCTGGCATTATGACAAAAGTCTGGTCCATGGCTTGATTCTGTTATATCTTCTTCCCTGGTATTTATGTTAATGTAGCCTATAATGTTAAAATGATGTAGAATATAGATCTATGAAAATAATGAATATTTTTTTTTAATGACAAATATTTCCGTTTAAATTTTTTAAAAACTATGGTAAATAAAAAAAATCGACATTTTAAAGATAAAGACAATTTACACTTTGACCACTATATTAGAAGCAAGTCAGGTAGGCACTTGTAATATTTACCTACAGCTCTTAAGGCTCACAACAACATTAAGTGCAGCCCTTGAACATTCCCTCTCTAAAGTCGTCAAGTGACACACACACTTGGCTGGCGTACCGATGGTCATGGGTTCGAATCTCTGTGAAGGCAGGGATTTTACACCTTTCTGTTCCCAAATATCATGACTACAAGCATTCCCCTTGACTCCATATAACGTGGTATCTGACAGGAGTAACTGTAGTAGGCCTTGTTGGAGTTACACCTTTCAATGGCCTGATATAATGTCTAAACTAGGGCTGCAAAATTTAACGATTAATTAATCAATTAATGGTTTAAAGATTTTTTAACTATTCAAATTTTTAAAACGATTTTCGACCCATCACTTAAAAATGTACCACAAGTCAAAAGTTTAAAAAATTGTCGCCCGATATTTATAAACTAATTTCCTGACGATCAAACGAACATTTTTATTTTAAAATATTAACTGATGGGAAGCTCAAAATATTGATAAAGTTTATGGTATCCATTGTTAGAAATCCTTTACCTACCATGATTCTAACACTTCTCTTACTTATCAAATCAAATGAAAAGCGTATTAAGCTAATGGCAGTAATGGAGTCTGACTCAAACACAGAAGACGACAGCTCTTCTGATGAATTACTGCATTACACAATGGTGATGAAAGTTCCTGAATCGACTTAAATATTTTGTTATTCAGCTGCATGTCATAAGGCATCTTTTTGGACTGATACTTAGTGGTATCTGGAAGAAGTACCCGTAGTACATCTCATTGGACTTAAACTTTTTGGAAGTTGAATAGTATGCCTTAAGGCTGCTTAAGGTATCTTTGAGGACTGATACTTAGTGGTATCTGGAAGAAGTACCCGTAGTACATCTCATTGGACTTAAACTTTTTGGAAGTTGAATAGTATGCCTTAAGGTATCTTTGAGGACTGATACTTAGTGGTATCTGGAAGAAGTACCCGTAGTACATCTCATTGGACTTACACCAAATGGATGCCAAACTCGGCCTGCCCGTAGGTATCAAGCCGGATGCACCTTTAGACAGCCAGTTACAGAACCTTTGGTTGACACATAGCCGACCCACCTTTGGTTAGCCAACTTGGCCTGCCCGAAGGTATCTATCCAGATACACTTTTTTATACAGCCAGTAAAAAGAATCTGAAGACATAGACAACCCCCATATTGTTGCCAACTCGGCCTGCCCGTAGGTATCTAGCCAGATGCACCTTTAGACAGCCATAAAAGAATCTGAAGACATATAGACAACCCAACCCACATATTGGTTGCCAACTCGGCCTGCCCGTAGGTATCAAGCCAGATGCACCTTTTTATACAGCCATAAAAAAATCTGAAGACATATAGACAACCCACATATTGGTTGCCAACTCGCCTGCCCGAGGTATCAAGCCAGATGCACCTTTTTTATACAGCCATAAAAGAATCTGAAGACATATTGACAACCCACATATTGTTGCCAACTCGGATGCACTGCCCGTACGGTATCTAGCCAGATGCACCTTTGACAGCACACCAAAAAAGAGACATCCCTGTTGACATTTAGCATCCCACTTCGATGCCAACTGTGGCCTGCCTGTAGGTATCTTGCTGACTTACCATCAGGCTGCCAGACAGCTTACTGGCTGTTTGTTAGCCGTCCACATAGTGGATGGCAATTGGCCAGACCAAGGTATCCTACCCGATGCATATTTGACAGACTGAGAAAAAGTTCATAGATATATAGCTGACTCTACCTAATAGTGCTAATTGGCCTAAAGGTGTTTAGCCAGAGTTACCCATAGAGATCCAGAAATGTAGTTGTAGACAACTCGGACCGACCTCAGAGCAGCAAGAATGTACTTGTAGACATCAAACTCTGACAGACCTAATCAATAATCAGAAATTAAAAGTCATTATTAGAAAAACATAGGCTCTTGAAATTTCTTACTCCCTCAAAGTTCAGAAGTTATAAGTTATCCATCTATAAAAAAAAACACCAAAAAAAACAAACAAGACATTTACTTTTGTATACCATATGTGTGAACGTGTTTTTACTTATGGTAAATTAAAAATTTATCTTTAAAAAAATCAAAACTGTTCAATGGCAATTTCACCTTTTTTTCCAGCACATGGGGAAGGCACTTGTTGCTGTAGTGCATCTAGAGCAGCCCTTAAAACATTCCTTCTTTATATATCTCAGCTGCTGGATGAGTCTGGCACTATGATTAAGTCTGGTCTATTGGCTGGACTCTCTGTAATATCTCCCTCTCTCTGGTATGTGTTAGCAATGTCCAAAAATTATACATTAAGCTATGAGAAAAATGAGATACCTTTAACACAA
>CALYLW010002068.1:0-71260 GCA_944989445.1 Ampullaceana balthica
GATGAATTAGACACACTGTGAAGAAAGATAACAGCTGGGCTATGCAGGCCTTAGATTGGAACCCTCAGGGCAAACGACAACGAGGAAGACCCAAGCGTACATGGAGACGGAGCTTGCTAGATGAGGCTGGAAGAAATGGGAAGAATTGAAGCGACTGGCAAAGGACCGTGTAGAGTGGCGAGCTTTGACTGAGGCCCTATGGTCCACAAGAAACTAAAAGGACAAATGATGAAGATGGTGTATGAATATAGCTAAAAAAAAATCCTTCACTGACTTGAAAGTCTACAAAGCGCACAGAAAGTTCAAATAGAAACATTAGAGCCCCTCCCCCTCTCCTAGGTTATGGGACCAAAAACATATTGTATTTAATGTGACGGGATTGTTACAGTTTGCTCCAGAAGCCTTCAATGTGTTACTCTTATATTGCAATAGTGTCGGTAAGAATACTAAACCATAAGGAAATCAGTTCACCTGCATGATACAAAGTAAAATAGTTACAATCAATTCTTTATTCTCATAGTTTTCCTTTAAGTAAATGCTAATGTTCAACAAATCTCATATAGAATAATATAAAAAATGTCAAGATTTTATTAACCTAGATTTACAACTTCATCAAATATTCGATATTTTTTTTTAACAGATCACTTCCACTTAAAAAGCTGAAACTGAACTGGACATCTTTCGACGAGTCTTGAAAATATCACTACACCGTCTTATTAGTTGGCCTTATTCTTCATTTTGACTAATATTTATCAAAGAAATTATTTGAACATTCAATATTTAATAAATTTTTTTAAAAAAAGTATTTCTGTTTTTCATTAACTAGTTTTAATGAGAGAGCGTTAACTTACATGAAACAATTTATATTAAATCTTATTAATAGAAGTGCCAACTGATAGCTGTCACTTCACAAAATTGTTGTGCTGTGTTTTTAAAGATGCTTTTAGCGCAGTTACAGTGGATAACAACAATTTTTTTTTATAATGTGCGTAATGTTGAATAACCTTCCTCAGATATTATTGTGTAATGTAGAGGGAATTATCAGGCTTGATTGAGTCTTGATAACAGTATTATAACTTACACCCTTGATTAGTTTGTAACAGATGATTTCACTGAAATAACAATTTAAGGCACAAGGTGTTTAGAAGAAGTCAGTATAATTGTGCTTTGGCTTATGTTACGTAGTGTTGCTAATAGTCTTTTACTTAAATTATCGTGTGTTTAATATTGGCCGTCAGACACAAAAATTTCTAAACAATTACAATGCTACGTAAAAAGAAAAAAAAAGTATACAAACACACAAACGTTTTCTCATTTACCTGCATCTCATAGAAAAGTGGTTTATAATTGAATTCATAAAATAAAATTTGTTATAATTTTTTTTAGCGCTTATATGAATTTAAAATCAGTTATAATTTAAAAATATTATTATAATTATGGCATCAGTGATGTTTGAAGTATCGTTTATCAGTCATGTGAGTTTTGAAAATGTTGATTTATCGTATACAAAATCAATCTAAAAGTTCCTTTTCAGAAAGTATCTTTACTTTTATGGTTTTTTTTTACATGCTAGCATAAATATTCGTTTTGATCGTTAGACATTTTGTGACATTTTGGACGTCCCAAAATATAAATATCTTCTTTATAATAATGTGTATTATAATTTGAAATTTAAAATGTTATATTTGAACATTATTTATAAAATAGGTTTTGATTGAGATCTAGCAGGCAGTCATTCAAGCCTATAGGTTCGTAAAAAATAGATAGGAAAAAGATGAGTAGAAATGTATATGTCAATGGAAACAGATATGTATATATATATATATATATATATATATATATATATATATATATATATATATATATAAATATATATATATATATATATCTGTGCGTGTGTACATGTTTACAATTTTAAATATGTATGAACTTTTTCTAAGTGTTTACCAACTGTTTAAAATTACTTCTACAAGAAATAAATATTTTTAATTTAAACTGAATTGGCCATTGTTATTTATTTATTTACTTTTTTAGTCATTTTAAATCAAAGTACTTGAACTTATAAGATTTAAATTATTTTATTTCTATTTAGTCCACTTAAAAATTTCAGTTTTTAAAAATCTACGTCTGTGTATTTTCTTCTTTTAAGTCCTTTTATAGAAACATGTTTTCTTTAAAATCTTTTTACCTCAATTTATTATATTTTTAGTCTAAATGTAAAATCATAGAGAATATCGAAAATTTCATTTCTTTTTTTATAGTACTTTTTTGAACATACAAAAATTAATTAAATACAAAATTGCCTAATTGGTTTCCATATATTATTGATTGCCAGGTTTAACCTGGATTAAGTTTACACTGAACTCCACTTGCTTTTAAACATGGGGATGTAGTCATCGATGGTTGGGGTGAAATCCGGTGGAACGTAGATGTCAACAATAGCAGACGGATACAGTTGCTAAATAGAGAAAAACTAAAAATGGATTAATTTCATTTCGGTATCTTCGATCGATCTGAAATTTTGATATAACGCATTGTCATCAAAGATCTACCTGTGGTAAAATTTGAGATCCCTTAAATTATCAAAAGTGGTTAAAGTTTATGTTTGAAAATTTGAAATTTTGTGGAAAGGACGAAAGCAAATTAATACAAACGTGGTAATAATAAAAATAAATTAAAGAAATGTTCAAAGATATTTCAATTGAGGTAAATTTTCTATATGAAAACAATATCTGAAATAAAACTGACTTTTCATTAAACTTAAGCTTCACAAAATTTTAAAAAGATGCTACTATAATAATTTAAAATAATAATAAAACTATAAATTTTAAACGCTTGATATTAAGACCCGAATGTATCAAAATTTATGAATATACGAGCATGTTATTGAGACTTCACCTAACAGAGAGATAACCTTTAAATAACAAAAAATGTGTGCTTAACTAAACTAGCAAGAAGGAATATGGTAAATTTGAAAAGTACAATACATAGAAATAATAGTTTGCTTAATAAATATGATTAATTTCCTTTTTTTTAAACGGAAATTCCCAAATAAGTTTTTGTAAAACACCTTAATGCAGCATTGGAACATTTCATGAACTCTTATCGATCATTCCATGCCATGTTTGTATTTGAACATATTTTAAAATATTTGAAATAAAAGTAAAGAGCCAAATTAGAAAAATGAATCGAGAGAAAATTAAAAAAAGAAAATGATCGTCACAAACACGTTCACCGTACTTGCAAGGTACCGAAAATACTTCAAAACCCGAGACATCGCAGTGGAGCGAACTACCTCCAACTGTGTTGGTTCGAATCTTAGGGTGTCTGAAAGATGTTGACAAAGTAAAAATGGCCAATGTAAAAATATAAATATTTTTTAAAATGTTCCCTTATTTATTGTTTATTTCATCCTTTAAGCTAGTATCTATATCAAACTTAAAAATAATAATTAATAATATTTAAACTGACATGATACATGGTTTTAATTTTTCAAAAAATAAAATTATTTTAAATGTTTGATCCATTTCATGCATATTTTAGTGAAAGATTATTTGAAGAAATCTCTTACTTTTGTAGAGTTCTAAACACAAACCTTGTGCTTATTGTTTAGGTTTGCAAATCCTGGTACAACTGTTTCCGGGATCCAAGTCTGTGGAGAAAAAGGGAATTTGATTTTACCGACAGGAGAGTCGAACTTGGCAGCGAAATTATGGATTTCTTAATGAAACATACAATAATCACTTTGCCACGTTTTGTAACTGGAGGTGCAGTAACATTGCTAATTTAATATATGTACCTGGAAATTACGTTTTCTTAAAATAATCACACCCCAATTACTTATATAATTTTTTGTTCAACCGTTACGCTTACTACGTTAAATCTTTGTCTTAGGTTTCTAACTATATTATTTAAATAGTTTGCAGTTTCTCTCCGTCATCCTCAAATTTAACGTTTCAAAAATAAAAAATAAAAATGTATTTCTTCTCAGGAGATAAAATCATCAAATTCGTACAAAATTTCGAAAGTTACCTACAAGATGTAAGAATAAATCTGTACACATCAACAAAATATATTGTCAGTGACTGGGCTATGGTTTCTGTATTGCTTGATAATTCAAAGCTGAAAAGCCTCGACGTTTGTTTTTTTGGGTGGTCGGTCAGAAATAAGAAAGAGGAACGTGGATTTCTTAAAACCATTACTCCGACTAATCCAAAATCACCCTTCTTTAGAGGTAAGTAATGATGGCAGATGTGCAGCTTGAACGCACTGTAAAAAGGATCAGTGATCATTGTCCTAAATAGATTCGGGGAATGTTAGTTACTATTTAGCTAAACACGATTTCGATTTTTGGTTTCTTTTCTCACGTGTGTTGTTTTCGGCTAATATAATTATGTTAAAATACTATAGGAACTAAGTATATAAAAATCAAATAAATAAATATCATTTAAACTGTTTTTGATATTTCGCACATCTTAAATCAATTATCATCTATTACACTTGAAATTAATTTTACTACTTTTTTCTTGAATGTAATCTAAGGATTATGATAATGATTTTTAACAGTCCAAGGATTTAAACTCATAACCTGGCTTAGTAAACAATGCATTTCAAACAATTTAGGAATTTAATATCAGCGATTATAATTTTGACCCTGAAGACGACCTGACAGTTCTCAGATGTTTATCAAACACGTGTGGATATATTAAAACTCTTTATCTAATCTCACAATTTGACGAAGAAGGTCCACTGATCTACAACGGACATGTGATAACAAATGACATATTAACGGAATTAAGGTAATCTTCAACACAGTTTTTTGGTAACACTAACTAAGTCGTTTATATATATATAAGTTAAAACATAATCTAATAATGCCTACCTTGTGTAAAAAGTAGAATCATAAAAAAGAATAATTTTATCTTAATCGAAAATGCTCAGATAAATAAAAAATGACTCGTATTTTATAGGGCAAGTATAAAAACACTAAAAATTTTAGTACTGTTTGGAATATCTCACCTCATTAAAGACAAATAATTATAATGGTTTTTGAAATAAAAATTTCAGAAATATACCAAGCTCAGCAATATTCATATCGAGAGTGTGTTTTTGACAGAGGATTTCTTTTCCTTCTGGACCCTGGAATGCCCATCACTTTCCTTCATAAAGATTTGGTTTACTGCTGGAGGTAAAACTACAATAATGTCGTTTTCTTATTCTTTTCCTATTATGCTATTAGTTTATCTTATAGTATATGTTATCATTTGTATCTATTAAACGTCGTCAATTTTTTATCATAGAGGTTAAAAAAGATTTTAACTTTTTCATGTTTTACGCATTATGATATTCAAGATTTCAGTTAAAGATATGGCATTTGGCTGATGACAACTTTAAACTGTGATATTGATAACGTCCGGTGTGACCGCAAAATTTTAAACACCTTAGAACTGACCACACTTACATAAAACTAGTTTATAAAAAAAAACTTTCTTCTCAATCACTATTTGTAAAAATAATTTTGTGTTTCTTTTTTGCTAAATGACAGACAATATTTCACACTAATGGTTTACCTTTTATGATGCAAACAGTTTAATCTACAAATTACGTTAACTCTTAGAAAACCTTCCAACTAAGTGACACTCTTTGGTCGATTAATTTAATGATCCCCATGTCTAGAGACAGTACTTTGATAATAGCCCCCGGGTAAGCGCCAAGGTTGTAACAAGTCGAAATAGGGATAATTCGTGACCTTGTTCCTGGGTGGCCAAACCGAATCAGAAGGGGCCGTTCAAAGTTGATCATAGACTTGACTAAGAAAGCCCTTGCCGTGACCATCCATCTTCCAGGTTATGTCCAAACTAATAAGGTGTGGCAGGCCCTGGTTGATACACACCCACACTTGTTGGTTGAGATTCATGCCTACGACAGGAGAGATGCAGATCCTGATAAAGCAATTTTATGCCCGGCTATTCCTGTACTCCATTTAAACGTGGGACTGCAATATTTGTTTTTCAACACAGGATGAGGTGAGAAAATGTCTCGGGATTTCTTAAAAAATAGTAATGTTTATTACTTTAATTTTAGCTATTCATATACACTTTTTTTTTACCTATTGGAGTAGGTAATTTAAAATCTATTTTAAATGAAGCTGTAACATTTACACAATCCGGAAAGAAATTGAGACATATTAATTTGCTGTCGATACATTTACCTATTTACAAAAATTAAATTAAATTGCTGTGTCAAATATTAAAACTTTTTTACAACTATTGTAACTTTTTACAACTTTTTATTCACATAAATAAAGCTGTGTACATTCTCTATCCCTTGGCATTAATAAGCTGTATATACAATTATTCAAATGCCTGTAGTGGTCTAAGGAGATCATCTGTCATCATTTTTCTTCTAATTACTACATTACATATTGTAATTTTAAGACCAATAAGTGTATGGGTTTTGGTTGATGACATGGGCGTAGAGAAGGGGGGCAAGGGGGGGCATATCCCCTCCCCCTACCTTTGAGAAACAATATGTCATAAAAATGTCATGAAATTGTTACAATAAAACTGAAATAAATTTCCTGAAAGTTTATTACATGGAAGACAGTTTACATTTATCAAACATAAAAGATAATTATATCTGCAAGTATAACTGATTACATTACTTATTGTTCTAAATATTCCAGTTTTTTAACAATTTCTGTAACATTTTCAGCAAAAATCCGCCAGCTTTTATATTTATGTGACCATCTAGTTTCACATAGCAAAGGAACATTTAGAATAAGTTCCCATTGCTGATTACTTTCTCGGAAAAACACTATAATTGACTTAATTTTTCCTATTGTGTTTCGTACAACATTCACATTATTTAAATCGTTCACAACAAGATTTAGTTTATGTGAACTGCAATGTACAAATGCTACTTTTGGTTATTTTTTTCGAATTATTGCTTGGACTCCACCTTCTTTTACCTGCCATTGTAGAACATCCGTAGTATTCTTGACCAACAAGCTTTGTAATATTTAATCAAAATTCTAATGAATTTGTAATGATGGTGTTGGTTAAACCTTCAGCTGTTCTATTGACAATTGCAATATATCCCGTGAATTCTTATGTGACCATCATTTTTTCACATTTTATTCTTTGACAAATCTAACACCGAGTGACATCTGCTCAATGCCTGAAATGTCATTTGTCTCGTCGACAAGTTTAGAAAAAGCAACTGAATTATTTGCTTCACGTACAATGTCTTCACGCAAGAGAGACCCACAAATTTTAATTATAGTATTTTGCGTAGTTGCCGAGATACACTCAGCGGTTCCCCGTCAAAACGGCCCCAGACAAAACGGCCTCGACATAACGGCCCCGGTCAAAACGGCCCCCAGACAAATTGTTAACATTTTTTAACAAAAACATTATTTTTTATTTTTTTTGCATGTTAAGCTTTCGTCAACTTTTTCACCCTTAAAAAAAGTGGTAAAATTGTAAAATTATTTCTTGTGATGTTATTATATTGTTTCTTGTCACCAAACAACCTTTATTGGTACAATTTTGCGGAAAGGCTATTAAATTCACTTTTGTGGTGTTATTATTATTGCTTTTTGTTAGCTAAACCTGACACTGAATAGGTGAGTAAAAATACGAATATATTTGATTGTTAATTTTACTATTAGTCCATCTATTAGTCCAAGGCTGTTTTGTCGGGGCCGTTATGTCGGTGAACCATACTCAGCACTACAAGAACAAATTGACAAACAATTACCAAGAAATGTATCTACAGATTCAACACGAAACTCTAACAGTTCATATAAATTACCAGAATTTGATTATGTTCCACGAACTGCTAAAAGATTCATACATCAAAATAGGATTGTAGAAATGATGGGACCCAGTTTGTTGCGATTTTCTTGAATTTGTCTTCTAGATAATGAGTCAGACGGATCATCTATAGAAACTGCTTTGGCTTCCAATAAAGCAAATAAAATTGCTTGGATCTTCATGAGAGCCTTTGTGCCATAATGTGCTTTTCAGGTTGCTACGTGCATCTTCATTGAAATCTTTATATTTCGTACATGGTTTGATGACAAATACCCTCTGAACTCATATAATTACTTTCAGAAAAAACAAAACGCAATATTTACAAAAGGAACCTATTAACAGTTTGCGAATATACAAGCCAGAGTGAATAGTCTGATAACCCATGGATATCTAAAAACTAAAAACTCTGTTTCTCTCGCTGTCAGCTCTAAAATCATAATTTTTATCAAGGGTCCAACAATCACGAATCAGCTGCAATTTCAACTTATTTGAAAGTTCGTATGTCGAGACATACCTTCCAAAATCCAATTTAGGAAATGAATAAGTGTCAGCGACAATCAAATTAGGAACAGTTGCTTCAGTTGTGTCTGGCTGTTGAACGTGTACTGTTGTCCTCAATGCCAATGATAAGTCAGATGCTGCAGAGCCCCAAAATCTCCTAGTAATGGCATTTCGGAATCCCGCGATTGGTCTACTTTTAATTTTTTTTTGCCTGTAAAAAAAATTTATGATATCCATCCTTGGTAATCCTGTAGTTTCTACACGTATATTATTTTTAAGCAAAATTCAATTTTCTCGTGTGAACTTAAGTTTTTAATTTATTAAATGCATTAATAAATGTTTTATTTTAGCGATAACAGCCACTAATTTGTAAGTCTTATTAATTTCTAAGGCTTTTTTGGACACTTATTTTATACTGAACTTAAATGTAATTGAAAATTGTACCTGTATGGCATTGTCAGTTAAAATAAAAAAGTAGTTTTTTTTGCCCTTCCCCCCTGGAAAAATTCATAGCGACGCCCATGGTTGATGACAGTATAACATCAGAAAAAAAAAGGGGATTTAAGTATTATTAAATTTACTTCTATCTTAATGACATTAAAGAGAATTACTAAAGGGAGAAATAGGAAGAGTCAATGTGTAGGCATTCGACTTTTATTTTCTGATTGGTTTTTGTTCATTTTTTTACAAGGCATTTCCTATAGTTTCTATACTTGCCATAGTATTTTAATAAAATTATAATTTTTTAAACTATTGACAAAATTCTTTTGATTCACTTGTATCCTATTTGAAAGCTTTACGTCCCAATCGTCATGGTTTTAATAAAAAGTCTTAAAAATTATATACAAATTTAAGGTAGCATTATCATCATGGTGAATAGATTGTAATGCTTCAATTAAAAGTACATAGTCGTTTTTGTTTTATGTCTTTGTATGTCCACATAAATTAATAAATTCCAAATATATGAGATATGTATCATTGATATTTAGGTGATCAGTTTTCTTCATCTTCTGGTCGGTTACCATAAAACTTTGAAAGACATATACATGCCCCATATTTGGTTGGAATTCAAAGATGGTGATGTGGAGCTAGTGGAGAATGTACTCTCTGAATGCAGAAAGATGTAAGCAAGGAAACAATACACGATTATTTTAAAGTCTCACATGAAAGAGACACGTGTATGCACATATAAATGTTAAATGTCATATTTTCCGGAACCGGATTCCGGATCCGGATATCTCCACATTTAAATCTAAGAGCTAAGTGGTGTACTTTACTACTTCCTCTTTAGTGTTTAATACTATTTATTAAAGTATTTTTATGGATTGTATTCGTTATCTACAATGACAGTATGTGACACTGTCAACGTCAACGATGAATATTTTACAATGTATTGAATGAACGAACTTGAACGAAGTTCAACGCCCTGTGTATTGTGTACAAATCTGACATAGTTGTAATAAGTGTGTAGTGTGGTTTACAAGAAGACTGAACTAGACCCATCATAAAAACTTTTCTTTTATTCAGACTATTTAAGTTTTTTAATATGCTATTAGTTAGTCAACTTATTTTGTTTTCTGAAGCAGTAAAGTAATATCTATTCTTGTGACCTTTTAACTTATTCTTTGTTCGTAGTGAAGTTGATAGTCTTACCACTTTTTGCATGGATTTGAATGATTTCATGATCAACGCTTGTTAAATGTTTATTTTGTTATATATCAATAATTTAATGTATAACTTAATTTGTTACTTAGGTTATTTTTTAAAATTGCAATATTCACAACTAGATAGATATATCCCGCGGCGTACAATTCGCCGCAGACTTGCTCATCATAGATAGTGCAAAGAACGAGGATGTTGAGAGAACGGACACAAAAAGCAGCACGAAATAATGAAACATAAACCGGTAAACGTGGAGACATGCAATCTGTGGTTTTTGTTACCTGTCCCCCACCCCTTACTACCATCCCTTGCAAACAATAAACTGTGTTTTTCCGACCAATACGAGGTTTAGTCATGTTCGAAAAAAAGGAAAAGAGGGAAAAGAACGGTCAGAAACAAACATTTTAAAAAAAATGTTCCCGCAGGGGTTTGAACCCATGACCTTATGCGTGCAAGTGAACGTGATATCCCCTACACTGCGAATGATATGTTATTCTGTGAACGAAAAACACAAGTTAATGCAAGAAGCATTATTGCCCCCCCCCCATCCTTTTTTATCTTGTCATCAATCTACGCTTGCCAACAGTGATTGGTCAACCGCTGCGAGGGTCATTCGTCATGCTTACTTGCACATACTCGCTTCGGTGAAGCATATATATATATATATATATATATATATATATATAGAGAGAGAGAGAGAGAGAAATTAAGAGAGAGAAAGAGAGAGAGAGAGAAATTAAGAGAGAGAAAGAGAGAGATAGACTAGAGTTAAAATAGTATATTACTGAATAAGATATAAAGAGTGAGACAGGAAAAAAAAATATTTTTAAGTTCGCAAATTAAATCACAATATATATCCAGATCGTTTATGGATCTGCCTTAAGTATTTGGCGAATCCGGATGGTGGCGGAAATCACGATATCCAGTCCGCATATCCGGCAATCACCTAATATATATATCCTATATAATAAAAGGGAAGTTTCTGTCCTTTCTGTCCCGTCATCTATAGCGATTGGTCCCTCAAAAACATATGACTGCTACAGCCAATCACAAGCGGAAAAAAAAATTCATATTACGCGGAGCTTCAAAACGAGTTATTTTTGTTGCAGTTTTTTTGTCATAATTCATTATGTTGTTCCCACTATGCCTGCCGCTTATTCCAATGACAATTCTGTTAAATGATTTTTCCTTGATGGTCCTGGGGGGTAGTGGCAAGAGTTGTAAGTGTTATTTGTTTTTTGTTGCTGTTTTTGTTGTTGTTGTTTTGTTGTTGTTGTTTTGTTGTTGTTTTTTGTTGTTGTTTTGTTGTTGTTTTTCGGTCGTCGGTTATGTTGTTTTTCTGTTGTTTTTGCTTTGTTTTTGTTGCTGTTGTTGTTGTAGTTGTTTTTTTGTTGTTGTTGTTTTGTTATTTTTGTTTTGTCGTTGTTTTGCTATTGTTTTGTGGTTGTTTTGTTGTTGTTGTTGTTTTGTTTTTGTTGCTTTTGTTGTTTCTTGTTGTTGTTGTTGCTGTTGTTGTTGCTGTTGTTTTTGTAGTTGTTGTTTTGTTGTTGTTGGTTTGTTTTTATTGTTTTGTTGTTGTTTCTGTTGTGGTTTTGTTGTTGTTTTGTTGTTGTTGTTTTGTTGTTGTTGCTGTTGTTGTTGCTGTTGTTGTTGCTGTTGTTGTTGCTGTTGTTGTTTTTGTTGTTTTTGTTGCTGTTGTCCACATCCCTTGCCCTGCGACGACAATGTCCTGCAAACGCTTCAGCATAACAACTACCAATACATAGAGTCCATTTACTTCACAGGTCACCCTACACTTATTTCCGTCCTTGGGCGGGCTTTGTTACTAGTATAAAATATTTACCGTATATACTTATTATATAGCCCGTTTATCCATAAGACGACCCCCCACACACATACTTTTGTAAGAGAATAGTATAAAAGTGTGTAAACCGCTAGCAAGCCAACCCCAAAAAATAATAGGACAGCGTAAAGAGAAGGGTACACATAATTTAAAAAAAAATGCAGTCGGACCTCTCTAAGTCGAACTCAAAGGGACCCGAAAAAAAATTAGACTTTGGAGTTTTCGATTTAGTGAAAAAGGTCTTTAAGTGAAGATTAATCAAGGACAATGTGATATTGAGGGGTGTGGGGGTGGGGGAAACAGTTATACTGGCTAGAAGGCTTGACAGTAAAGAGAGGCGGTGTCTGGTGTTTCACATTAAACGAAACCAACTTTGACATCCCGACACAAGCCCGTGAGAAGAGACACCTTCCCTCCCCTACTTTGCTCCCACCGCAGTGGGATGGGGGAAGTAACATTTTTCTTTTCAAAATGAGTCACAGCATTCATTTGAAAAATCACAGAAACCCGAAAAAAATCGACATACAGAGTTTGCCAGTTAGTGAAAATGTCGTAAATAAGCGCAGATTAATCAAAGACAATGTTGATATCGAGTGGGGGGGGGGAGCGACAGCAATACCAGCTAGCGGGCTTGACAGAACAGAGAGGCGGTATGGTTTCATACTTGCTTTGATCCAAACTTCGACATAACGCACACGCCAGTGAGAGTAGACACGTTTCACTACCCCTACTTTACTCTCTCACAACAACCCATATTCAATGATTGTACATGCAGAAATCAACTATGAACCGCTCGCAAGCCGACAGCTCGTTTTTCCCTAGATTTTATCCAAAAAAGGTCGGCTTTAGAACGAGTATATACGGTATATATATTAATATTCAGGTCTGGTAACGATTAGTTTAAATTTAATCGTTAGCTTTTGAAAAAATTAACGATTAATGTCATGAATTAATCGTTAAATTTCGATTAAGGCCAAAAATTTAAATGTATGATGTCATTAAACTGAACATCTCAAGGGAAGTAACAAAAACAGGTAATTGCTTTTTTTTTCGAAAAATAATATTTTGAGCTAAATTTTATTTTATTAAATCCATGTCCATAAATTATAAATTAATAATAGAATTTGACGTTAATAAATATACGCAATAGAAATGTTTGTAAACGATTGAAAAAAAGATATAAAATTTTCTACTTTTATGAAAATTATTAATATTATTATATACGTATTTTTAAACAAATTATCGAATCAGCAAAATATATTTGACTATAAATCGGTACATCGATATGCGTCTGCATATGAGTAAATATTTTTGTATGAATCTCCTGTAGAGATGCGAAATATTTTGCTTGGTATACGAAATTTCTTAGGAATTTGACCCTGCATATTAGAACTTGTTTCGGAGTGAAAATCGACATATGTACATACTTAACTTGTAGCTACTAAAAAAACACCTCGCGACACCTTTGTATGTTTTATGGCAGTTGCTACACTTAAGTGAACAACTCGCGCAGTAACTGTGAATTTTCAAGTGTTTTTGTATTTTCAAGTGATTTTTTTTTGTTTTCTCCCCCAGGAACATATCATCTACCCTTATTTCGTAGCGTTAAAAATACTTTTTTTAGTATTTGCCCTCTTTGTGAAGGTCCAAGTGATCTGGAAAGGATGAAATACGTAAAGCCTACCGAGCTATGTCTTTTAAAAGATTTGTATTTGAATACACGAAAACATATTTTTGTTATATAATTAAATATTTCCGCTCTTGAATGAATTCAAAACATTAGATGTGTGTGTTTGTATGTGTGTGTTCGCTTTTTTTATAAGAGAGAAGGATGTATTTATTTATAGAAATGTATTTTATTTTCTATATTAAGGTGAACTATATATTTATATATTTATGGTTGCTGGTTAGCGAAGTCAATATTGCATTCGCCTCACAAACTGAGTAGAGTGGGATCTTGCCCACGTTAAGCCATTACATAAATTTGTTTAGATGAACGACTATTGCTAAGGCTGACAAGCCCACAAAAATTTGAAATGTAAATATGAGGACCCCCCCCCCAATAGGGTATGGGTCCAAATAAAAATTATTATATTTAGAGTGACATAATTGTTATAGTTTAGTCAAGAAGCATTCAACGTGTTATTCTTATACTGCAATAGTATTGCTAAGAATGCCAAACTACTGGGAAATCGGTTCATATGCATGACAAATAATGAATTATTATTATATATTCATTATAACCTTGTTTTCCTTTAAGTAAAGGCTGATTTTCAAGAAATATCATATAGAATCAAGTAAATAAAGATTACATTTTGGTTACGCTATCACTCACTTCATTTAATGTATTATACATTTACGTTTATTATACATTTAAAAAATTGTTTTTGCATTACTAAATTAATGATACACATTTTTTTATAATCTATATTGTTAAGGTCTTGGAACTAAAACAATATTTAAACTCTGTAATAATATTTCTTTTTAACAGCTCACGTCCACTTAAGGATCTTGAACTCAACTGGGGATCTTTGGACGAGTCTTGAAAATATTACAACACCGTCTTAGATGTTGGACGTACGCTTCTTTTTGTCTAATATTTATCAAAGAAATCATTTGAAGATCCACTAATTAGTAAATTTAAAAAAGTATTTCTGTTATTCATTACATTGCGTTAATGATGTAGCGTTCATTTACACGACTTAATTTACATTAAATCTTATTAACACGAGTGAAATCTGTTAGTTGTTTGTTTAAACAATAGACATGCTGTAATTTTGATGATGTATCTAGGGATTAAAATTTGTTGATCGCAACAATTATTTAACAGCGTGAGGCATTTAGGATAACCTTCCTCAGATATTATTGTGCTATTTATAGTACGTTATCTGGCTTGACTGAGTCTTATTATTAGTATTTTAACTTGACCCGCCCTTTTAGTACTTTCTAAATGATATATTCACTGAAAAAACAATTTAATGTGCACAGTGTTAAGAAACATTCAGCTACTTTGTTAATTGTGTCTTCCCAAATATTACACAGTGTTGCTAATAGTCTTTGACTTACATTATCGTGTGGTTTACATTGGCTCTCTGACACAAGGATTTCTAAACTATTACAATGTAACGTAGAAAAAAATACAAAAGCTTGGAAACAATTGGCTATTTCAGAGTTGCATTTGTACTTAGCGGAATCACATAGAAAAGTGTTAAATTATTGACTTACTAGGTTGTGCTGCGGCGCCGTGGCGCCTGCGGCGCCCGCTTTTTTTAAAGGCGCCTACGGCGCCCACCTTTTTCAAAAGCCCAGCTAACTTGTCCTTGTATGATAAATACGTAATATTAAACTTCCTGAAAGGTAAACAAAGTATTTTATAATAGGTTCTGTAGGGCGCCTACGGCGCCCACTTCTTTTGTTGTCAAAAGCCCAAGTAACTTATCCTTGTTTGATAAATACGAAATATTAAACTTATTGAAATGTACACAAAGTATTTTATAATTATAAATCCTCAAATTCTATTTTTACATCGTTCCCTTTTTCCAAAATTAAGATATAAGCTAAAGCAATGACGTCATATAATATATTTTTTACAGAAGCGTCTTTAATTTGTAATTAATTTGCACACCTTTTGATGCACACCTTGTGTTAAATATAAGATCAACCAATGACGTCATATTAAATATTTTTACAGCGCTAATCACCACACGATTTTTTAAAACTGCTATAGACTGTTGTACATCGTTCCTCAGCGTTCCACATCCAATGAGTGAGCCACTTGGGCTTTTATATTATTTATTATAAAAAGCGTGTTTTTTAATGTAATTTTTTCGAGTTTTTATGAATATAATATGTTATCCATCACATTTAATGTGATTTTTTTGTCTGACAATAGTGATGTTTGAGTTATCGTTAAACAGTCCTTATGTGAATTTTAAAAATGTTCATTTTTTAAACAAAGTGAACTAAAATGTTTGTTTTTCTTAAAGCATCTTTATTTTTCTTTTGTATTATATGTTTCCATATAAACGCATTTCAATGATTCTGGAAAAAAAAATAAAACCCTGGATTCCAATTTTAAAAAAAAATGTTATTCTAATTTGCAATAAAATGCTGTAATTGAAATTAATTTTTCTTTTCAAAATGTTAAATATAAAGAAGTTTTTAATTGACAATCAAGTTTGAAGTCGTTCAAGAATTTAGGTTCGTAAAAATTTAGAACGGAAACGATTACTAGAAACGTACATCCTGTTGGTTATAATAAGCATCAATAATAGTCTTGATTTTAGATAAAACAATACAGATGTATTGTTAATTTTAAAAAATGAATGAATGTTTACTATGTATTTACTAAATGATAAATGGTTAAAATTACTAGTACAAGAAAACATATATTTTGTGAAATTAAAATTGTATCGGCATTGTCCGCCTTGTTTTATTTAATTAATAACTATATCTCTTTTTCTAAAATTCTCTTTTGTTGTATTTTTTGGTATTTTTTTACATTACTATCTTCAGACTTTTTTTTCTTTTAAAATTTATTTAAATATTTCTTTACTCATCCTCTCCGTTTATAATGTAAAAGATTGTACATATGATTTTAGCCTTTTATTCTTATGACTTTTAATGTATGTACGCACACACACACATATATTTATGTATATATATATATTATATATATATATATATATATATATAAAAGTATGTCTGTACATAAATAAATCAAGCAAATAAATATACAAAAATACGTTAAAAAAGACAAAACAAAGATTTGTATTTGTATCCGTTTCCAGCTGAGCAGCTTCCTTTACCGTCTGGCCAACTAACATAAAACACTCATGATTCTGTATGTACCATTCGGTGCGGAATTGTTGAGATCCGGATCGTGGCTACATTAATATACGTACTGTATAAATTAAGCCAAGTGTAAGTTAAGTTATGTCTCTTTTTTCTTTTGGTCAGCGTGCTACAAACATCACAAGTACTAAAGTTCCTGTAATGAATTTCATAGATTTCTTTAAGTTGACCAGGCTTTTTGACACACAGCTAAAGTCTTCAGCCATTTCTGATTTGAACTGTAATGTAGCTATGGGGACTAATCTTAAACTGAATGGGAAAAATTACTTGGGAAGAAACCAGAGGTCGTGAGATGGTCCAATGAGTAGTTAGTATTTTACCAAACTTTGCAAATTATAAAACATATTGTTTTTAAAATGTAAACAGAAACAGAATTTTAAAAATGTAATTAACGTACTTCAGAAATTACTTTTAAAAAAGAAAATTTCAATGAAACCTTAGTGGAGGTACAGTATTCTAAATGAATTTAGGAAAAATCGGAAATATTTCTGGCATAAAATTGACTTTTCATTTAAATTAAGCTTCACAAATTTAAAAAATAAGGCTTATATTTTTTTTTAATTTGTTTAACCCTAAATTATTTGAAACGCTAGCTACTATAAGCCGAATCTTGTATATATGCACATATTGTTGAGACTTCACTTTAGAGCATTGATTCCCAAAGTGGGCGCTACCGCCCAGTTGTGGTTGCTGGAGCGATTGAGGGGTCGGTGAAAGCTACGGATCATTGGGGGGGGGGTGGTGAATAACTGTAATGTGGCGGTAAAAGCATTAAAAAAAAGAGAAGATTTAGAAAAAAAAAGATTTATGTATTCCGCTCATAAGGATTTATTTTTCTTTAAAAAACGTTTAGGATGTTGGTTTCGTTCCCGCAAACTCCCTCACTTGCATTTAGTTTTTTTTAGATATGTACAATTACGCACTTCCAGACTGCAAGAACATTCGACTAAAATTAACAGTGATAAAAAGATGAGTATTTATCTAATTTTCAAACACTAAAATTCAAATTTATCAAACAACTGACATTGGCTAAACTCTTTTCAACAGCAACCACACAAGATGGCAATGGTTTGCTAGCTTCTTGCAATATTTCGTCCTTCATTGCCAATCGAAAATACCTCCTACTTTTGTTGAAGAAAAACTTTTACCGGCTATAAGTGAAACAATACGGACTGTGATGAATCAGCCAGCATCCGATATTATGAAGAAAAATTAGTTTAGCAATAAGAATTGATGGAATAGCTCAAAGACGTTGAAGATTCATTGTGTGACTATATTTTTAAAAATCTCTGTATTCTAATAAACTTGTTGAGTCAAATTTGCCTGGAAATATTACTAAATTGTTAGCAGCATACCAGGTTCATCTTCTCATTTAGATGATTTCCATGTTTTTTTTCTTTTGTTTCTTTTGTTGAACTATTCTTGAATTGCGGAACCAGGTTACGGTTTATGATTCACATTAAAGCATTGCAGTCAGTCAACATCATTATTTTCATGCAATGCAAACTTGCTCACAGGTATATGTAGACCTAAATAGTGGCAAAAGTGTGGTACACATTTTTTGAAGTGTGGAAATGCCGCACCTAGCAAAACCCCAAAACTCTAGCAGAAAAACTAACTTTAACTTTTTCCTGCGTCTGCTTTTAGTTTTAGGTTAAGAAGATCTAAAAGTAGTCTCTGGGGCTTAATCGGCTTCTGCACTAGATTAAAAACTGAGGATATTAAAGTGTGGTGCCAGGTTCTTGTAGTCTTTGAACCTCCTTTCAAATTTCACAGCAGAGTCATTCAACTGAGTATTATACATGTCAGGGCACTTTACCAGTAACGGTTTTCTGTTTCATCAAAGAAAAATGGCTAAACCTGTTTTCAATTGCTTGCCTGGAGAAAAGCCTAAAATGATTTAACATATATGTGCAAAAAAGCTACTGCCCTGAAGCTTAAAATTCAGTTAATTCAACTTTTCCATAATGTAATTGGCTAACATCAAGTCTGAATTCCACTCCTTATTGTCTATGCTAGTAGCAACATCACAAACAAAACCGTTCATCTCAGCAACATTACGATTTATTCCTTGAGATCTCATACTCGCTTTGATATATTGCCCAGGCTCAGCCAGCGGACACTGCTGTGGTAGATAATATTAATAATATTCAAATCTTCAAGCAGTGCCATGAACTGCCCATGTTTAAGTGCCCTGGTTGCTAGAAAAATATCATATTGACAACTGTTTGATTTTCAACACAGCCTTACACAGACTTTCCTGATGGATGGCACAGTGGAGAGGTAAGAGTGTATGGTCAGGATTATTTTTTGTTGTTCTTGTTGTTCATACTACATTTTCAAGTTAAAGGATGCGCTCCATCGGTTATTACACCAGCCATCTTGTACCTCCAATCCAGTTATTTCAACACGTTTCTCAGCATTGAATAAATCTTTGCCGTAGTTGTTTCTTTGAGTTTGTTCAACACTAAGTAATTCTTCGTTAAGCTCGAAACGAGGATTTTTCCACGTATGAATACCAAAAATGTTGGTGTTCATGTACGTTGATACTTTAATCCAACGCGAGAGAGTTCCACACAAAGTCTTTGCTTGCATTTCGAAGTTGGTGCATCAAGTTGTCACTTATTTCCCTTGATATAGAAATGGTGTCAAATTTTGTTTTCTGCTCTGTGCTCATAATGCTTGCTGATTCTGTAAAGCATTCCTTTGATGAACTCACTGTCAGTAAAAGGATTGCTCCGTTTTACGATCTTATGTGATATCTCAAAACTGGCTAGGTTGCAGAATCTTGAATTCAAGACTGTTTTATTTGTTGGAATCTTTTTAAGTTGTCCGCCACGGATTCTCTCCTTAATTGAATCCATCCACAGCAATATGCATAGCACAGTGCTTTTTGATGGTGCAACCTCAGAACCGTTCCCAGTTTGTTGCGGAGTCAAACAGGGCTGCCTACTGGCCCCAACACTCTTTGGCATCTTCTTCTTGATGCTATTGCGTCATGCTTTCGAGCATTCATACCAGGACGGTTGGAAACCTGTATAATAACTTTAATTTTTTTATTAAAAAAATGATGCTCTTCTGAACTGGCAAGAAATATTATCACGAAATTGAAAAAGTAAAAGTAAAAATATATTTAGTCGGCTCAATGAATCTTTTTTTTTAATTCCCAATTTCATTTTGGAAATTCCCAAAATAATTTTTGTAAATCACCTTAAAGCAGTATTGGCACATATCATGAACTGCTTCAAACATTCCAAGCATTTATCGTGAAATTCAAAAGCAAACAATTAACCATGAATGAAGGTACAATTAATAAAAGAAAATGCACATCACCAACGATGTCAGCGTATTTGCAAGGTACCACAAAGGTTTCAAAACTCGAGACACCTTCGTGGAGCGAACTACCGCCAAATATAATAGTTGGAATATTCCATTACTTGAAAGATGTTGACAAGACATCAATGGGCAGTGTAAATATAAATATTTTTGTAAAACTATGCAAGGAATTGTTACATATTTGTTTAAATTTCATTTGTTTTATTGGATGATCTGTCTAGCTAGAATCAAATACCAATTTAAAAATAGCATGTGCTTGTTCGTGAACTAACATGAAAAATCTTTTTTTTTAAAGAAAGATAATTGTTTTATCAGAAAGCATCTTTTCCTGTCGTAGAGCTTTAAACGCAAATCTTGTTCCCCTTGTTTAGGTTTGCAAGACTTGGAATACATATTTCCATTACCCAAGTCTTTGGAGAAAGAGGATTTTTGAATTTCTTGACCGGGAAATTATTGAGCACCGAATGAGCTCTACATCGCCATTTGTTGTAACTGGAGGTGCAGCGAAATTGCTTATTTGATTCATGTGTCTGGCGTTTAACGTCATTTAAAATATTCACACCCCAATTACGTCACTTAATTTCCAATTAAATATAAACGATACGTTTACTAAATTAAGTCATTGTCTTAGGTTTCTAACTATATCATTTATATAGTTTGCATTATCTCTCGGTCACTTTCAAAGTTAACATTTTAAAAATTAAAAAAAAATTATTAAATTAATTTATCATCAGGAGATAAAGTGATACAATTCGCAACAAATTTCTCAAGTTACCTCCAATATTTGGAAATTCATCTCCACACGTCAACAAAAGATATTGGCATTGATTGGGCGATGGTTTCTGTATTGTTAGATAACACAAAACTGAAAAGCTTCGAATTAGAATTTTGTAATAGTTGGCCTGCCCTAACAAATGGGAACGCGGATTTCTTAAAACCATTACTAAGAGTAATCCAAAATCAACACACTTTAGAGGTAAGTAGGATGGCAGATGTTCAGCTTTAACTTACTGTAAAAGATCAGTGATCATTGTCCTAGATAGACTTTGTGAAATTTAAGTTACCTATTAGCAAAACATGGTTTCGATTGTTGGTGTCTTTGCTAATTTCTGTTATATTTCTGTTAAATATAATTATTTTAAAATCCTATAAGAATAAATTAAGTTAAAAAAAACTATAACTATTTATGATTTAAAGTGATTTTTGATATTCCGCCAATCTTAATTTAAAATAGAAGGGATAACACATTTTTCAAGATTGGCGGAATATCAATATTTTATTTTCGTTAAAAATTATCATAATGATGTTTAACAGTCAATGATTTACAGTCATATAACCTGGCGTAGATAAAGATGAATTTTATCCATTTTAGGATTTTAGAATCATTGCAGCTAAATTTAACTTCAACAACGGCCTCAAAGTTCTCAAATGTTTATCAAACACCTGCGGAGATAAACTTACAACCATCCTTCTTGACTCACTGTTTGACGTTAGAAGGTCTCTGCACTTAATGGATCATGTGATAAGAAGTGATATATTTATGGAAATTAAGGTAATCTTGAAACCATTTTATTTTGATATATTTGCTTATTTTTGTCTTTCTTCAATAAGTAACACTGAGTAGGTCGTACTCAGATAGATAGATATATAGACAGACAGACAGACAGACAGACAGACAGACAGACAGACAGACAGACAGACAGACAGACAGACAGACAGACAGACAGACAGACAGACAGACAGACAGACAGACAGACAGACAGACAGACAGACAGACAGACAGACAGACAGACAGACGACAGACAGACAGACAGACAGACAGACAGACAGACAGACAGACAGACAGACAGACAGACAGACAGACAGACAGACAGACAGACAGACAGACAGACAGACAGACAGACAGACAGACAGACAGACAGACAGACAGACAGACAGACAGACAGACAGACAGACAGACAGACAGACAGACAGACAGACAGACAGACAGACAGACAGACAGACAGACAGACAGACAGACAGACAGACAGACAGACAGACAGACAGACAGACAGACAGACAGACAGACAGACAGACAGACAGACAGACAGACAGACAGACAGACAGACAGACAGACAGACAGACAGACAGACAGACAGACAGACAGACAGACAGACAGACAGACAGACAGACAGACAGACAGACAGACAGACAGACAGACAGACAGACAGACAGACAGACAGACAGACAGACAGACAGACAGACAGACAGACAGACAGACAGACAGACAGACAGATAGATAGATAGATAGATAGATAGATAGATAGATAGATAGATAGATAGATAGATAGATAGATAGATAGATAGATAGATAGATAGATAGATATATATATAGATAGATAGATAGATAGATTGATAGATAAATAAAAAAAATTGATATGTTAAAATTTTATCATATAATTTTTACCCTGTTTAAGCCAGACATGTGGACACCGAAATGTCCAGATTTAAACCCGGTAGATTATGTCATATGGGGTGCTTTGAACGAAAAAGTATAATTTCTGCGAAAATTGACCACATTTGAGCAGCTCAAGTTGGCAATAAACCTGGCGATACGTTGCGCAAAGTTTCATTTACAAAATCTTATACGAGTGGAATTGATGCTGAGAATAAGTCGTCAAGAAGCAGATGGAAAACATTGAACAAGTATTCTGACTAGCTAAATATTTAGCAAAAAGCTATTCCAAAACAAATATTACTATTTAAATTAAATTTTGAAATAACTGAAATGCTTCAAGATTTTCTCAATTTTATTATTATTAAAACCCTTATATTAACTTCACCGCCGTTTCTGTCTTGGTCGGGCCCGCGGAAAAAGCAAAAGTAAAAAATTACCCACTTTCCGTAAAGCCATCGAGTTGAAATTTGGCACATGGAACCGTGTCATCTAACTGAACATCGTATTAAAGATTCAAATCGATTGAACGTACCATAATTAAATTATTGCACTTTTAGTTTATATATATAAACTATGTGTAGCAGTCGCTATTGTTTCCATTTTACGGGTCACTTGACTTCAAACCAGCCACCGGTGAACACATCTGTTTTAACCAGGTAAACCACCTGGAGTTGAGTTAACGCGTTGACGCCACCCGTCCATGTCCACTCCCCCTCCCCCTTCCCCCAGTTTTAAAGCCAGGGGAGATAATTTCGGTTTCAGTCTGTAAATGTTTGTCACGTTTGCACATAATCAATACTATTAGTTATGTCTCATATATAAGGGATTTATAGTCAAAAACTTTGTTTTTACGGGGTTTGATTTATTGGCTAACCCTATATACATTTCTGTATTTGGGTTGTTGACAATTAATTAAAATTTAATCGTTAACTTTTTTAAAAATTAACAATTAATTAATCACTAAATTTTATGGTATGGTCCCGTGTAAGTTAGTAAAAAAAAATAACTTACATGGTACGATACCATGCAAGTTAGTAAAAAGATAACTTGTTATAAATAATTGTTAATGAAACTACTTCTAGGTGATATTCTGAGTTCGATGTAATGTTTTAATGTAAATAATAGACAAGTAAACCTAACTTTGACACTAAAACTAATAATTACAATTTAATTGTAATTATAAGAATGTTAAATTGATTTACCCAGTTTTAGTCCCTGTATTACTGTATTTGTTTTTCTATTTTAATGTGATAAATTTATAAAAAAAACACTTTTTAAAAAAATATTCTTATATTAGAAATGCATTAAAAAGTAGAAAACCTTAACATCCCTTTGCTGTTAACTGGGGAGGGGTGCGAGAGGGGAAAATTCAGGTCACCGATCATTGGACCGAGCTCAGCGAGACACGTAAAATGTAAACAAAAGCACGCCGTCGGCGTCAACACGTGAACTGAACTAGCACGTGGAAAAACACAATAACAAACTGTGATATTGAATTACATATGTTATGTAGAGATAAACTAAAAGTGCATTAATTTAATTACGGTACATTTGATCAATCTGCAAAAATTCACAAAACTACTATCACCAAAATTGCACATGTGTGCAAATTTTCAGAATGATTGGGTAACGGGAAGGGGTTCAAAAGTGGGAATTTAAAAATAGTCCGATTAACAACGCAAATTAATATAAGACTAGTAAAAATAGACAATTATAACAAACATTGACCCTAAAACTAAAAGATCTAATTTAATAATAATTATAATAAGATTTTCAAATTGATTTCAATATATATTTTTTTTTCTATTTTAATGTAAAAAAATTGACAACTAACTATAACCCTGACCCTAGAAGATCTAATTTAATCATAATTATAAGAATTTAAGAATTGTAAAAAAAGAAAAAATATTAGTCTCAAACGAAAATCGAACTTATGCCTGTTCTACAACATTCCGTTCACCTGTCCAACTCTCAATCATGAGACCTCAGAAGTTCGGTACATTTGGTGAATTTTAAAAACTTTTATCAGTAGCTATTAAGTGTTCCTCTAATCCCATTGGATGATATAAATAACTGACTACAAAAACCGTGTATAAAACCGTGTAACTTATAAAAAAAATAACATACAAAGGATGATACCGTGCAAGTTAACACTTGGTTAATGTATAGACGTAGAAATCATAAACATTTTTTTTTGAGATTTTAACAGTGCATGCTGTGGTGTTTCTTGTCGTAAAATATTATATGACGTCATTTACCCAAACAATTATAACATACGGTTTGTACATTTCAGCAGGTTTAATATTTCGTATTTATCCAACAAGGATAAGTTTGGCTTTTGAAAAAAGTGGGTGCCATAGGCATCCTAAAATCCCAAGAAATTAATATTTATCTGCCGAAATATTCCACGTTTTGGACTTTAATGACATCTATAAGTGGTGGGTCGATTAATCGGTAACACAATTTTAAATAGTTAAGAATTTTAATGAGTAATCGAGAAATTAATGGTTAATTTCCGCAGCCCTATAATATATATATACATATATATATATATATATATATACATATGTATAATAGGTCTGTTAAATATTAATTTTAATTTAACAGTTAACTTTTGAAAAGTTAACAATTAATTAATTTTTAATTTCGATTAAAGTCAAAAATTGAAATGTATGGTTTCTTAAGTAACATTTGTTAAAATACGTGTCGAAAATCGAAATAATACTGGAATTTCTTCTTTATATGACATCTTTTAACCAACAACGCAGACGGGTGTATTGACATTATTTGGTTCAATTGAAGAGCGAGTCTTATTGACAATATACCCAGCCGAGCGGAACAAGCGTTCACATAGCTTTAGATTGTCTCATTTAAAGTTTCCGAATAGTTCATGTTTGGTTTGCAGGTGATATGTAATCGAAGTGTTAGAAACATGGTAGCAATGTTCCCTTTAAGCAATGCGGCTGCGCAGATCTTTGACCAACGCCACGCAGGAGTTTAGAATCACCGCACATAAAATTTTGTAAAATATTGCACAAAAATGGACGTTGTGCAACTTTGCACACGAGTTTTGTTTTAACTTTCCACAAGGACCAACGAAGCTTAATCTTGGAGGGAACATTGCATGGTAGGCAAACGATTTCTCTCAATGCACACAATAAACTTTATCAACATTTTGAACATTCACGTCAGTCAATAGTTTAAAACCAAAATGTTCGTTTAATCGTCCGAAAATTAGTTTATATTTATCGGCCGAAATAGTTTCCTTTTGACTTCCAGTACATTTATAAGTGGTGGGTCAATTAATCGTTTAAAAAAATTTAATCGTTAGTATTTTTAACTATTAATCGAGAAAATAATCGTTAATTTCCGCAGCCCATATATATAAATATATATACACACATATATGGTAATTTTTTGTACTGACTCCAATATCTCACCTAAACAAAGACAAACAATTGTAATAACTTTTGCAATAATAATTTCAGAAATTTAACAAGCTGAAAGATATTTATATCGATAGCTTGTTTTTGTCAGAAGATATTTTCACCTTCTGGACCAGGGAATGTCCATCACTTTCTTACTTAAAGATTTGGTTTAACCCTGGAGGTACAACTACAATAGTGTTATTTGCTTATAATGTTCTTTTAATTTTATCTGTTTATCAAAGTTTATAGAAAATTATGTTTTTTCTCACTAATTTTGTCAAGATTTTATTATTGTTAATACAAAAGATTTATTAACCTTTTCAAGTTTTTACTTATTAGAAAATTTAAGATTTTAGTTGTGTAAATCGCACTTTGGTTATAACAACTTTGTAATGTGAAATTGATAACTTTTGTTTCGGCAACAAAGACTTAAAAAATGAATAGATTTAAAGGAAAAAACAACAACAACTGATCGACCTTTTATTTTTCAACTTTTCATTAACTTACAAAGATACTTTAGATAATCGTCTCGGGGCATGTTCGCAAATGGAATATACTTTTGTTTGAATCTTCAATTTTATTTTAAAATAATGCGCCTTTACCTAAGAGCTTAAAGGTCGACCCCAGAAGTAAATTGCATGTAAACCACGGAGAAAAATCTTTAATTTTCTTCCCGAGTTAATGGCTTATAAATTCCCACTGAGAACCGCAATAAACTGACCATAGTTACAGAAACTAGTAAGTAAATGAAACGTTTCTCTCAATCCATAATGGGAAATTTAATAACACATGAAGCCTCTCTGTTAAATCAAAGACAATTTTTTAAAATCTAAAGATATAAATTTTATAACACTAATAGTTGTATCCACAAATTACGCTACATCTGAGAAAACCTTGTGGCAGGAGAAAACTTGGATGATCCCACTGTCAAGAGAAGGTCCTCGTTTGCTGAGCCGGGATGGCAACGAGTTTGTAGCGAGTCGATGTTGGGTAAATTTACCCTTCCTTTTAAGGTCAACTTTCGTGGAAGGCCCTTTGGCAGTAATCCTGGGTTCATGAGGTTCCCCAGTAATTAGCTCATTTTGAGGAGGCTGGACCTAGTTGTTGGGAGAATCTCCATTGAAGACCTGTTAAGAGCCTTATGCTCATGGCAGTTAACAACACTCAACATGTAGGATCTAAGAATGACTGGCTTTAAACTGTATTTTCCAGCGATGAAATGCTTGAATGTGCAAGGAAACGTTGTGTCTACCGAAGAGCTGTTTAAAATATAAGTAAGCTTTTATTGAAATCTAAAGGTTCTCAAACTTGACCAATGACTTGACTAACAAATGTCCCTGTTGTGACCATCCATCTTCCAGGTTATACCCCATCTAATAAGATATGGCAGGCCTTGGTAGCAACACACCCCAAGTTGTTGGTTGACATTTGGGCCTACACGATTAGAGATGAAAACCCAAACATCGCAATTTTATGCCCGGCTATTCCTGTGAACAATTTAGAGTGGGGTTGCGATCTTTGTTTTTCAACACAGGATGAGGTAAGACAGTGATGGCAAAGCTTTGTGGGTCCTCGTGCCCAAAATTCAATTAAAACCTACTTATATATAGCAAAATCGAGTGACATAGAAAGGATAATTATTTTTTTTCCTGTAAAGTCATTTGTGAGCCAGCACTTCCACCCCGATGTATCATTCTGCGTTACGTGCTTGGTCTGTTAGCGTACTGTTTTCGTGTGTTCTACAGTTTATACAATTCGTAATTTTCGTATATGAAAAGTGTAATAACCTGTGCTAAAAAGTTTTTAAAAACAACTAACTACAATCATCCGAGTGACGAAAATTAACTGTTGAAAAGAAACTAAAACCCATTGAAAAGCTAGAAGAAGTTGGCTAATCTAGCGCGCAAGGACAATCGGGCCTAATCAACGATCTGTACTGTACTAAAAAAAAACAATTAATTAGATAGATGCTTCAAATGAGGTGTCAAGAATTTCTACGAAACGGTTACCACACATTTTTGTCAAATTTTGAAGCATACGCAAAAAGAAATGTCTTTAGACAAATTTCCTGTTAAAAAGTATAATTATATGTCATAAATTCATATTTTTGTTTACTTTATTTTTCAAATCTAAATAGTATTCTAGTTATTTCACTCTTTGATAATCTATAAGTAATTTTATTTGTATAAATTTTAATAAATATTTTTGAAAAAAGAGTATTTTTTCCAGTATGGAACAGATAATCATATTTTACATTGAATAGTATTGGACGAATTATTGCGTATAACGAGTTTTTAGTTTAACGACACTGATTCTGGAACGAATTAAACTCGTTATAAGAGGTTTTACAGTACTTGAAGATGTATTAACATGCTATTATCCTATAGGTTGACTGTACTTGAAGAAGTATTAACCCGCTATTATCCTACATTTTGTGACCTCAATTCCCCTCAATTTGCGTCACACATTTCTCTGTCGTTTTAAGGATAATTTTATTTTCAGGATCTATGCTAAAAATAAAATAATTATTTATTTGTTTTGTGTTTAGAATAAACTTTACTAATAGCTCATTTAGCTTTGTTTTAACAGTAAAATTTAGATTTAAACTAAGTTCCTGATGTGTCTACAAGTTCAAGATCATGACCTACATATGACAAGAGAAAACACTCAGATCTCTAAAAATGTAAAAATAAAACAGAAACTCCTTTTGAATCTTCAACTTTGAGTCATAATTAATTATAACCAATGGTTAAATGGTTTTTGCACAAGGCCTCTTTTTATGAATGAAACAATGAATACAAATCAATAGTAATAGAGTTAAAATTAGGTTGAAGGCTGAATGGTTGCCAATGAAAAAAAGTCTGCACACGGTACATTTTGTTATTCCATACACAACGAAATGTTTTAGGCATGTGATTTTATATGCATCTGTGCTATTGGAACACTTACGTAATAATTGGTAAACTCGGCATTGGATCACTAACGCGGCCGATTGCCAAGTATTTCAGAGTATACGGAAATCGGCCGATGCCGAGTAGCCGAACCGAGAATCGGTTCAGCCCTAGTTTTATTAACATCGGGAAAAAACTATGTAAGTTCTTGACACCATATCCGTAACAAGCTCTAAATTTAGTCCATCTTCTTCTGTGTCGGACACTTATAGACTAAAATATTTCATAATATATCGTCCAATTATTAGAACTTAACTTATCTATACAGACGCTCCTTCTATGCAGAAGATAATTGCGTCAGCAGACCATGACAGATGATCTGTTGGTAAGTGATGCAGCGTTCACAGGCCACGGCTTTGTGGGTGCCACGCATTACCCAGCCGCCTAACTAGTGTTAGGTACCCATTCGGAGCTGGGTGACTCGGGGATGTCCTAGGCCCCGGGAACAAATCCTTGCCTTCACATGGATTCGAGCCCGTGACCATCGGTACGCCAGTTGTGCACTTTACAGCTGGACCACGGCGTCCCCTGGTTACATTTTAAAGCTTTATTAAAAATTAAAAGAAAACTGAGGTGTATGCGTTTTGGTTATAATCTTTATATAATATATAAGAAAATGAATAGCAGTTAAATTATTATTAAATTTTTGTGTAATATTTTTTGACGTAAATCAAACAAAGACAAAATAGAAAAAGGGCAATTTGTATGCAAAAGCCTTTAATTATATTAAATTATACGTTTTTCTTCGTTACATTATATAATAAAATAGGTAATTCTTTTTTTAAAACGTGTTCAGTTTTTATTTACAAATGTTCAGTCTTTATCTAAAATACATTTCATAAAGATTCTACGCAGGCATATTTGTATTTTTATAAACCAATAATTTATTAATGTATTGAGAAAATTTGTTTGCTTCACATTTTGTAACTTTATAACTAAGCTATTTAAAAAATATTTTTAAAAAGTAAGGTACCAAAATAATCATGGGGAAAACAATTTAATGATTACGTAAAAAAAAACATTATCATTTGTGTTTCATGTCTCTATATGTCCACATATTAATAAAGGTAAATTAATTGAGATAAATATTTTTTGGTCTTCAGATTATCAGTTTTCTTCATCTTTTGGCTGGCTACCATAAAACTTTGAAAGACATAGACATAAGCAATATTTGGTTGGAATTCAAAGATGGTGATGTGGAGCTGGTGGAGAATGTACTCTCTGAATGCAGAAAGATGTAAGTAAGGGACTAATATACAATATTTAGAAAGGCTCCCGTAAAAGAGATAAGGGCTTAATAGATATGCATTTAAGAAATAAGAAACGAATTTGCCAGGAAAATATAACATTTATTCTTCAGAGAAACAACGCTGCATATATATATATATATGTATGTTTATATATTTATATATATATAAATACATAAACATACATATACAAATATATGTATTGTTAATTAACTGTTTAAGAGAGAAACATTTTACCAAGTATATGAAGTTCGTTTGGAATTCGACACGCATGCTAGAACGTGTTGAGTAAAAAGTGGCAAATGATAATGGGTTACTTGTAGGAATTACAAAACACACGCAATACTCTATTATGTTATTACAGCAGTTGCTACAAGAAAATGCACAAAATCGCGCGATAACTGTCAATTTTTAAGTTGTTTTCTATTTGTTATCGTAAATTCTCCTACCAGGCATGGATTAATCACAGCCCCTTTGTTTCTTATGGATACAATACCTTTAGTATAAGCCCTCTTTGGTACAAGTACAAGGATTTGGAAAAAAGTTATATCGATTTAAAACCTTTTAAAACTTATGTCTTTGAATAAATGATTCAAAGTACACTTAATTTTTGTTAAATCATAAACCTTTCCACTCTTGAATGGAATCGAAATAACATATGTGTGTCTTTGTGTGTGTGTGTATGTTTTTTTTTGGAAAATTTATATATATATATTCTTAAAATTGCACTGCAATAGTATCGCTAATGTGTAAGTGAAAAAAAAATCTTATCGATTATTTTGGAAGTGGCCTAACTACAAGGAAATCGGTTCATCTGACTGAGGAACATTTAAATTTTAACGAATAATATTTATATGATTCGTATGTAACATTCATATCCTTTCAGATAATTCTGGTTTGACGTATATTACATTCAGTGTATTATACTTGAAAACATTGTTTATAAATTACTTAATTAGTGATACCACTTTATGAATGCACTATAACTTATAACTATAAGTTTTAACAACTTCTTCATTCAATCATGTTTTCTTTTTAACAGTTCACTTCCACTTAAGAAGATTAGGCTCAACTGGAGATCTTTGGGCGATTCTTGAAAATATCACAACACCGCATCATTAGTTTGCCGTGCACATTTCTGTGATCCATTATTCATCAAAGAAAGGATATGAAGATTTACTTAATTAGTCATAAACATATTAATTCATTAGTTCATTACATTGTTTTAATGAGAGAGCGTTCACTTACACGAAAGAATTTGTTTTAAATCTTATTAACAATTAGCACAAGTTCAATTTGCTGGTACTTTGTACACGGAAATGATGTGATGTGTTGTTTAAAAATTCCTTAGAGAATTTACAATAACAATTATCTTATGGTGTGAGTCTTGCAGGGTGACCGCCCTCAGATATTAGTGTTGTTTTAGAGTCTAACAGTATTTTCACTTGCCCCCCCACCCTTAGAACTTAGAAAATGATATATTAACTGAAACAATAATTTAATTTACCCGGTGTTACGAAACATTAAGCTATTTTGCTAATTGTGTCCTCACAAATATTATGTAGTGTTGCTTATAGTCTTTCACTTAAATTATCGTGTGGTTAACATTGGCTCTCGCATAAGAATTTCTCAACTATTACAATAATACGTAGAAACAAAGAAAAAAGTATTAAAATATCTCCTGAACAGTCTTCTTAATGAGCGAAACCACGTAGTAAATTATCAGTTTATATAAAAGATTAGGGTTGCGGAAATTAACGATTAACATTTTTCAACGATTACTATACCCACCACTTATAAATGTACTGGAAGTCCAAAATTAAAATATTTCGGCCGATAGATATAAACTAATTTCCGGACGATTACACGAACATTTTGGTTTTAAACTAATGACCGACGTAAATTTTCAAAATGTTGATAAATGTTATTGTGGCCATTAAGAGAAATCGTTTGCCTACCATGCAATGTTCCCTATAAGTCTACGCTTCGTTGGTCCGTGTGCAACGTTTAAAACAAAACTCGTTTGCAAAGTTGCACAACGCCAATTTTTGTGCAATAGTTTTAAAAATTTGCTGCGCGGTGAATCTAAACTCATGTGTGGCGTCGGTCATAAATATCTGCACAGCCGGGCTGCTTAAAGGGAACATTGCTACCATGGTTCTAACACTTTGCTTACATATCACCTTCAAACCAAACATCCACTAGAGTATCAGAAATTACAGCTGAGACAATCTAAAGCCATGTGAACGATTGTTCAGCTCGGCTATTTATAGAGTCAATAAGACCCGCTCATCACTTGAAGCAAATAAAGTCAATACACTTGTCTGTTTGCGTTGGTGTTTAAAGATGTCATATAAAGTAGACATTCCAGTGTTATTTCGATTTTCGACAACTACGTTTAATAAATGTTACTTATGACTCCATAAATTTCAATTTTTTGCTTTTATCGAAATTAACGATTATTTAATCGTTAATTTTTCAAAACTTAACGATTAAATTAAAATTAATTGTTAACAGCCCTAAAAATAATTAATTAAAAATAGCGTTTTTTATAACATTTTTGGAGCTTTTATGAACTTTAATTAGGTTTTATTTCAAAATGTGATTTTATTTCTTGCATTAGTGATGTTGGAATTGTTGTTTAAAAGTCATCATGTGAGTTTTAAAAAAACGTTTATGTGTATGACAAAAAAAATATATGTATAAATTTTGTCAGAAGTCATCTTTACTTTTCTGTTGTTCATTTCGTTCATTAAACGTCCCATAAGTAGACATTCGGGGTTTAAAGAATCTCTAATGCTGAATTTATGAAAATAAAATTAAATACTAAATATTCCAGTTTTTAATAAACGACATGTTGGCAGTCGTTCAAGCATATAGTTTCGGAAAACAAAACTAGAAAGAAAAGATGAGTAAAAAATGTCAATATGATGCGTTTCCTCTTTCACATAGTAATTTTTAAAAAAATTAACTAAACAGTAATAAACATCAATCATAGTCTGTATTGCATTACCAATAACCAGAATGCATATATTTATGTGATATTTTTTAATGTTAAGAAATGTTTACTAAGCTTTTATTAAATAATTAATATTATTAGTACACGAAATCCCAAACTTGCGTACAAATAAAATGAAATCTTAATACCAGTTGTTTTCATTTATTTATTTTAAAAAAAAATTGTTAGAATTATTTTTATTTCGTTATATTTTTGCTATATCATTTTTAGACTTCTTGAAAAATAAAAACTTATTTGACAATTTTTTTACTAACTCTCTAAATTTATAAGTTTGAAGTTGTCTAGTCGACAATATATGCTTATTTGATTATTGTATTAAGTAATACTAGACACGACCAGAGGTGTAGCATACGCCTCAGACTTAACAAAACAAGGGGGGGGGGAGAACGATCACAAGAATTAGCATGAACAAATGGGAACATTACATTTATCGGTAATTTATTCCCACATAATGATATGTGATTCAAATGATATCAATCTCAAAATGTAAGAGAAGCTATATTTTGCCGTAAGTCATTTCTATACATAATTTTTTCAAGTAACTTATGTCAAATAATATTAATTTTAATATTTATTCCACATAAGCTTATAACCTGCCAGGTACTTTCGCAAAAACCGGTCATTCCCTATGGATAACTGAGTAACTCCGTAAGTCTAAAAAATAATTCCTTTATTACTTTTCAAAGGATGAAAATCAGAGACATTTGCATGAAAGAAACCATATACATATATTTATGTATTTATTACGTAAAATATTATTTTATAACTAGTGTATCCCCCGTAAAAAATGACGGAAATTTTCAAAATAAATACACATCCAATTAAAAAAAAATCTTATTACAGAACCTATTGAACAATGTTATGCGGCCGTTCGAAAAGAGTTCTTTTTTGATGCAGTAATTTGGTGCGCTGCTTTCTAAAATTAGTAGCGTCACGAACAGACAGGCATGACAGACGTGACAGAGATTGCAAATTATGTATATTGATTTTGACCCTGTTTAGAAAATAGGATCATAAAAAAAAACATCATTTCTGAAATCGAAAATATTACTTATACCATTAATAAACAAAAAAAAACGTTTAAAAAAAAAGTTTTGTACTATAAATCATTAATGCACGAGACATAACTAAAAGAATGTTCATTATAATACGCAGCGCAAGACAAAACTAAAATACACAGTTTAAGTTGTAAAGTAAAAAATGACCCTTTCCCGTGATTATATCGAGCTGAAATTTTGCACATAGACTGTAGAAGTTTTTAACACAATTGCTCTTCGAAAAATTGTGTTTATAGATTCTAAATTTCTGTCAAGTTTGACAATGCAAATCCTCCTGAACCATACCAGATAGAGGGTTCGGTTCTTTTGCAAATATGCTAAGGAGGTCACAAGGATGAGCACGGAGAAAAAAATTATCGAAAAGGTTTAATAAATTTCCTCGAAATCCGAAAACCCCGAAAAAATATCAGTATTTTGTCAATTTCTCGCCAACAATAACATCTATCTGGTTGAAATAAACGGAAAACAATAGCTAATAATATTTAGAACAATGTTGAAGACGGGATTTTAAAAAAACTGTCTTTTTATTAGACTGCCTCGATTTTAGCAGCAATTTTCTGAAAGCAATTGTTTTGTTTAGTTTCAAAATTATTGGTTTGAATTGACTTTAATTTAATCTTGAATCATCAACATACATAATTTGCAATGTCTGTCTGTCGGTGACGCTACTAATTTTAGAAAGCAGCGCACTAAATTACTGCACCAAAAAGAACTCTTTTCGAACGTTCCACATAAAATTGTGCAACATGAAAATAAATGAATAAAATAAAAACAAATAAAACAAAAAAAACTTCTGTATTAAATTACTTTTTATTCTGATGTGTATTTTTTAAAAATAAATAGATTTCAGCTGAAATGTACTTATTTTGAAAACTTCCGTCATTTTTGACGGGTAATACCCTAGTGATAGTTAATAGTTTCCCTCTTTGTTAATGCTTATGTTAGATCAGGGATGGTCAGGCCCGTAGTAACTGAGAGCCATTTTAGCAGTTAAAAAATTGTCAAGAGCCGCATTGAAAGAATTTCTTTTGTAATTTTTTAAAAAGTTTTTTTAATGGGATTTAATGCTTTAAACATTTAAATGTTTTAGCCCTAACTGTATGTTGAAGAAATATATGCTTTACAGCTACACAATAGACACATATTAAAATATCTTATTTATGAATAGAAACACACTGATTTAAACTAATAAGTATTGTAAACCTGAATTGTTATGAATCTGCTGAGAGCAGTGGCGTCACTAGGGGGGTGCGGGGGGGGGGCGGGCCGCCCCGGATGACACCCATCAGGGGGTGACACCCGAGCCTAAAATTTTACTGTGTACGATTTTACGTCAGAAAAAAAAAGATGACAATTTTTTTAGTCTAGAAAGAAATTGAGAGATACAATGATATACGTTAAACGCGAAAACTCTTATTAAAAAATATCAGTTAACTTGCAATAATAAAACAGTCACAACACACAAACAACATTAAAACAAATAAGGAAAAAAGGAAAAGAAACAGTCGCAGCAGAGAGATCTTTAAAAAAGGCTGGAATGAAAGAGGCAGTGTCTTATGTTTTAAAAGATATAAAGCCATTTGGGCTTGGACACACCGACAGTGTCCGACAACATGGACGAATCCCACCTCACGACTCCCTCCACCACAGTGGGGTGGGGGGTGAGGGGGAGAATACGATTTTTAATCATAGACAAACAAAAAATCATCAAAAGATGGGTTTTCTTTGATGATGTTTTTCTTGAGGAAAATTATGATTTCAATGTCTTTGAGTTAATATTTTGTTTTATATATATTTATTTAAAAGGCGTGAAAGCATAGATATGCATGTTTATATAAAGGTAGTCCTCCTGTTACGACGGTCCCATCCCGACTTACGCTGTTTCGTGGTTACGAACGCGCCCCCTTAAAGAATACTATTACGCGTTATTCCGTATTTAAAAAATAATAATATTTTTTTTTCATGAGGTAACGAATTGTTTTCTCTATTTGAAATAACAAAAATTATTGAAAAATATGTATGATTATTATTTCAACCTACAACTTTCGTTTGCGAATTTTTCAAATGGCGAAGTTTTCAATCAAGTCAATAAAGCTGAGTAGGCTTACAAGTTCCTTTTCAATGCTCATTAGAGAGAGCATATAACATATTCAGTCTTTTTTGTCCCATGCAAATTCTAACTCATTATATATTCTTTTCAACTTTGAAAAGGATCGCTCTCAGCTGCAGTTTGATGTCATCATTGAAAGATAGATGCGAAGTGCGAGGTGTACATTTGTAAAGGACTGTGTGAAATATAGCTCATTCAAAAGCAGCAAAAATTTTAGCTCTGTGCACGTATTTTTGAGTTTCGCTTTGTGCTACTTCCTTTTCTTACCCTGAGCCTGGGGCTGGACAATAACTCTTTTAAGAGTTCTGAAAATTTGACTAATTCTGAAGGTAAGCAGTCTTCGAAATCACTTGAACTTGAATGCTCTTCCATTAACTTGGCTGCTGCCCATCGGGTGGCGAAATTGCTGAGCTCAGTTAGGTTTGTAAGAAAGCCAAATTTCTCATGGATGTCTTTATATGCCTATGTTGTAGGGCTTAAGAAAGTTTGTCAATGATTACCAGAAATACCTCAATCTTGAATTTTTGTCTCGAGGAGAATACTGTTTTGTTGATGTCCCTTTATCAAACTGCCGCTTTCTTTTTTGTTTGATAGTATTGAAGATTATTTACACTGTTTTTACCACGGACTTTTCCTTTCCTTTGTCTTCATAGGAATCAAATTAAGAATGCTATCTTTTAACAAACTCAATGAGAGACTTCCTTTCTAAAATTGTTTCCCAAATTTCAAGTAAAATAGCGACTTCCAGTTGTTCAATTTCCTGTAGAAATCCTTCTTCAAGTCGACGTGGCTGATTTTCATTTGTTGCTAATTCTTACAGTGCTGCGATATTCTCATGGTATGAGTTATTAACAGACCTTACAGCATCATGTCAGGCTGACCATCTTGTGTCAGACAAGGCTTTGTTAGCATGTATCAATTTCATATGTTTTTGAAGTACCTGTCAACGATGAGTAGATGCAACAAGCCGGGTATAAAGATTTTGCAGAAGACAAAAAAATCTGACAGCAGCAGGACAACCTGCTGCTCATTTCCCAACCAAATTAAAGGAATGAGCTGTGCACGCACATAATGAGCAACAATGCACTTCTGACGAAGAATAGCCTGGTTTCCGTTATACTTCCTACTCATATTTGCAGCATTGCCGTATGACTGTCCAAGGCATTTTCAGGGATTGGTACAAACATAATGGCCTGCATCTTTATTATACACTATAATTCATAATAAGTCTGGAGGCCCTTAAATTATTGGGGGCTTTAGCCCGTTAAGCACCCCCCTTTTAATCTGCCATAGGGGGGGGGGTCACGCATCTGTGACGATGTGGTTCGAGGAGGGGGGTGTTTGAGAAACGTGACGCCACATCAAACACGCGAAACTTTAAATAAATGTTCCACTTAAATATTTGATTGTTTACCATTTATTTAATTACGTTTTCAATGACTTCACGCATGTTACGATATTAGAGTGCAGACTTACCCTAAATACATATTTAAATGAAAAAAAAATTGCAACATGCTAATTTTTATTGAGAAAATACGGCTTGGGGGGGGTGGTCAAAGCTTTGTGACGTCATATCGTAAAAAAGGGGTGGGGTCTAAGTTTTTGTGACAAAGTATGACGCTGGAGGAGGGTGGGGTAAAAATCGGCAACCTCACGTGACGTCATTTATGGACAGCCCCTTCAGTCGTGAAGGGGTGACACCTTGAGCTACCGCCCCGGGTGACACCAGCCCTAGTGACGCCTCTGGCTGAGAGTTCTTTGAACTGTCATGTTTCTTATAATCTGGTTCGTAGTTAGTACTTGTGGTAGCTAGTAGTTGTGGTAGCTAGTAGTTGTGGTAGCTAGTAGTTGTGGTAGCTAGTAGTTGTGGTAGCTAGTAGTTGTGGTAGCTAGTAGTTGTGGTAGCTAGTAGTTGTGGTAGCTAGTAGTTGTGGTAGCTAGTAGTTGTGGTAGCTAGTAGTTGTGGTAGCTAGTAGTTGTGGTAGCTAGTAGTTGTGGTAGCTAGTAGTTGTGGTAGCTAGTAGTTGTGGTAGCTAGTAGTTGTGGTAGCTAGTAGTTGTGGTAGCTAGTAGTTGTGGTAGCTAGTAGTTGTGGTAGCTAGTAGTTGTGGTAGCTAGTAGTTGTGGTAGCTAGTAGTTGTGGTAGCTAGTAGTTGTGGTAGCTAGTAGTTGTGGTAGCTAGTAGTTGTGGTAGCTAGTAGTTGTGGTAGCTAGTAGTTGTGGTAGCTAGTAGTTGTGGTAGCTAGTAGTTGTGGTAGCTAGTAGTTGTGGTAGCTAGTAGTTGTGGTAGCTAGTAGTTGTGGTAGCTAGTAGTTGTGGTAGCTAGTAGTTGTGGTAGCTAGTAGTTGTGGTAGCTAGTAGTTGTGGTAGCTAGTAGTTGTGGTAGCTAGTAGTTGTGGTAGCTAGTAGTTGTGGTAGCTAGTAGTTGTGGTAGCTAGTAGTTGTGGTAGCTAGTAGTTGTGGTAGCTAGTAGTTGTGGTAGCTAGTAGTTGTGGTAGCTAGTAGTTGTGGTAGCTAGTAGTTGTGGTAGCTAGTAGTTGTGGTAGCTAGTAGTTGTGGTAGCTAGTAGTTGTGGTAGCTAGTAGTTGTGGTAGCTAGTAGTTGTGGTAGCTAGTAGTTGTGGTAGCTAGTAGTTGTGGTAGCTAGTAGTTGTGGTAGCTAGTAGTTGTGGTAGCTAGTAGTTGTGGTAGCTAGTAGTTGTGGTAGCTAGTAGTTGTGGTAGCTAGTAGTTGTGGTAGCTAGTAGTTGTGGTAGCTAGTAGTTGTGGTAGCTAGTAGTTGTGGTAGCTAGTAGTTGTGGTAGCTAGTAGTTGTGGTAGCTAGTAGTAGTAGAGGCTGGTTGCTATTTACTGCTCGGTGCTATGATTTGATTTGTGGAGTACATCAGTAGGTTACACAGAGAACGGATATAAGTCTGAAAACTAGCTTTTTAAGTTAAGGATATTTCACTTCTGGCATGTGAGAGTGGTAGCTCCTCTCTTATAGCCACGTCTAATGAAACAGTGCAACGGAAGACCACCGATTGTGGCGTATCTTGAATATCTGTTGATTCATCAAGAGCCAAACTGAATGCTACACAGTTCTTTGAATCGTTACTAATTTTTCTTTCAATATCAGCGCTAATGTCTGCTATACGTCACTCAGTGTATGGCTTGACATTGGACTTCGTGTTACGAGTATCCAAAGACTGGAACTATTTGGATCTACTATTAAAATTCTGTCCTCGATATTTTCTTAATGAAGTCCCCATCAGAATAAGGTTATTAGCCGGAGAAATATTCCAAACGAATGCATAACTTGACTCGTTGAAGTGACACTTTCTTTGCTGAAACAGTAGTTGTGTCTTCTGCTGATAAATTTCAGACCTTAACTCTGTAAGCTCGCTGTTTCTTTCTTTAGATCGAGCCCACATTATTTTCAAACCTTTGTTTGGTAAAGATTTATTTTTAAAAATACATTTTAAATAAACAAAAAATATTCATTAATTTGTATATTATACATTTCAAATGAAATTTTTTAATTTGTTAGATTGTTGCATGGTGCGCATTATATTGACACATTCTTGGTGTGATGTAGCGTGAGGGGATATGACGTCATATTGTGTTTACTTTGAGGATTAATTATTTAAATCGACTTTTAATGTAATCTAGAATTATTTCCCTTGAATAAAAAATCGGAAATTCTTTTTGGAAATTGCGTTTAAATACTCATTTGAGTTTTTATTATTTGTTTTTACATTGTTGCGCGTTTTTTCCTAATATAGAATCAATTTTTATTATTTATGTAATATATATTTATATATATGCAAGAATATACTGCTGCTGTGGTTTTATTAAACCGATTTTGTTTCATATTTATATGCTATTCGATAGCTCCTTTATCTTTTAATGATTATTGATTAATTAATAATTTTATTACACCAATAAATGTCTAAGCCCTATATCACTAATCAAGATTTTTTCAACTTAAATTTACTTGCTAATTCCTTTAAATTTACATATTAAATTTAAGCATCAATGATCTCAACATTTATAGAAAGGCCTAGGCCTAGGACCAATGCTGTAATTGTTTGTTACCTAAGCAAATTTACAATTTAAAATTTTGCTAAAATTATTAACAGAAGTATATTAAGCTCAATAAAAACTAAGCTAAAACACTTATGTGTGCGTGTGTTTGTGTGTGTGTTTGTGTGTGTGTATGTGTGTGTTTGGAGTACTTTTTTACATTGCTTTATTTTAAGCGACACGGTTTTAATTAATTTCGATTGTCTAAAAACAGTGGGCAAATTTAATGCAAGCTTCTTAAATAAGAATGTGTTGGCATCTTTAAATTCTTTTGGAAACTTCATTACATTTACATTTATAGTTTAGTTTATAAGTGCTTTGATATAAGCATCTATATCCTTTTGTAGAGGAAAGGCTGGGGGAGCGTATTTCCTTATCTCATAGCTGTTGTTACAAACTTTTAAATTCTTTCAATAGTCTAACGATGTGGGGTCGTAAATATAAACGTGACGGCGTGTGTTGTCACATTTGTAAAAACTGTCAGTTAACTTAATTTAGTAACCTTAAAATAGTGAGTACATTTTATGAGGAAAGCAATTCTGTAAATGGAAACAACTGATGAGTAAAGAAAATTAGAAATTAAAGATTTAAAAATATAATAATATTTTTTTTTAAATTTTAATTATACAATAAATTTAAAAAAAAATATTTAAAATCTTAACAGAGCGTGTTTCTAGTTTATATAGAATTTAATACTTTTTAAATATATTTCTTTTCACATACGTTTCGTAAGCGAATAGATCAATCTTATTACATCTATTTGGCAAATAAATTATCTGATTTACAGAAAAGAAAACTGGAGAAAAAAAAGGGGGTGGGAGAGGGTGCTGGTAAAAAAAGTTGAGTGTTATGATGTAATTTATAAAATATAATGTCTTGTCTTAACACGGGAATAAACTAAGAATTGGATCCCTTAGAGAAGCTGCAATATATTAGATATTGGAATCTATTGATGAATAGGACCATTGTGATGAAATGGACAAAAGGGAATAAAATATTTAGATTTAAACAAACCATAAAAATAAATTTTTGGACTATAAAGCAATTATATGTGAGAAATAAATAAAATTACGAATTATGTTCCATATAATACGCACCTCGCGACAGACTAGCATAAACATTTACATATCGGGAACTATTATACAAGTATGTTCAATTTAAAACAAACTATAGTATGAAACACGAAAATATTAAAAAATATATTTTCAATATAATACGAAACGCGCGACAGACTACCACAAACATGTTCATGCTACATAAGGATAAATCAAAAAATCTATAAATTCATTAATTTCATTACGTTACATTCGATTGATCTGAAATTTCGATACAATTCATAGTTAGGTCAAAAAACACTATGTGAAAAATTTCAGCTCGATAGAATCATGGGAAAGGGTCATTTTTTACTTTTACTTTTTCCGCGAAACCACAACAGAGAGAGAGAGAGAGAGAGGAGAGAGAGAGAGTGAGAGAGAGAGAGAGAGAGAGAGAGAGAGAGAGAGAGAGAGAGAGAAGAGAGAGAGAGAGAGAGAAGAGAGAGAGAGAGAGAGAGAGAGAGAGAGAGAGAGAGATAGAGAGAGAGAGAGAGGAGAGAGAGAGAAGACGATGAATTTAATATAAGGGATTAAAAAAATAGTTTTTTTAATTGATTCATTTTCATCCTTCTTTTAAGCTCTTTCAGCATATTAACGACTACATGTGTTCTAACCCTTGCTATGTTAGATCTAAAGCTATGTCAAATGTTTCTATGCAGCATTTTAAAATAAATTAATACCCTACTGAATTGTTTGTTTAGTTTCATAGCACCATTTATATTATGTCAATCTAGTTAATACCCGTAAAAAATTACGGAACTTTTCAAAATGAATACATTTCAGCTGAAATATATTAATTTTGAAAAAATACGCATCACAATAATAAATAATGTAATACAGAACTTTTATTTAATTTTATTTGATTCATTTATTATAATATTGAACAATTTTATGCATAACTTTCGAAAAGTGTTATTGTTTGTGCAGTAATTTGGTGTGCTGCTTTCTAAAATTAGTAGCGTCACGGACAGACAGACATGCCACCCGTGACAGAGATTGCAAATTATGTATATTGATTGTTTCAGAATAACATACTTACATTTTTTATATGTATAATTCTGATGAACTGAAAGTTGTATTATCAAGAAAAAGCTCAGAACAAATATTAGTTATATTATAGCCAGAAGAACGAACTTAAATTATTGGCATATTTTCGACTGCTTAATAAAACTTGAGAAGAGAGTACACTCCTGCTGCTTGTATTTTTATAAAGTTCATTTTTTCGAATGTATCGCCGTAATGTTTTTTCCCAATCTTTCTCCTCCCCTACCACCTTATCCGGCACTTCACCATATTGGTTCATTAGAAATGAAAATTTGTATACATCATATTATTTTTTATTTATTTCATGCTGATATTTTTTTAAAAAAATTTTTATTTAATTTTAAATGTTTAGTTTTAAAGATTGAAAAATTAAACTTCATTATTTTAATAAAAAAATAGTTTTCCATGTTATTTTCAATTTCCGTCTGGCTTGGAAAGGCTTAAGTATTTTACATCTAAAACTAAGCTCGAGATACGAAAAATCCAAACTACGAAAGAAACCCGGGACGGATTAGTTTCGTATATCATGAGGCAAAACAGTGTTAAAGACTAGTTTTTATTAATTATGGGGAACTGGGATTTATGAACAAGTTTAGCATATCTCATATATAAATCTCAGTTGTCTGTATCTTTGTATGTTTCACTTTTCAACTTTCTGTTCGTTACACAGCCACGGAAAAACCAAATGACGGACGGGGACCAAATTTGGCAGGACGGTTCCTTTTACCCTGGATATGGTTTTAAGTTAGTTTTTGTAATTGTCCCTTTTGCCCGAATGCCGTAAATTAAATAATCAGAAAATGCAGAGACAAATAATGAAAAATTTAACCTCATTTCTATATTGAACAACTTTACGTGGACGTTCAAATTCCGTTCAAAGCGAGTTATTTTTGGTGAAGTTTTTTTTTCCCAATACCTTTTTTTCAGCGGTGCGCATTAAAAAAATATTATATTGTCTAATTATGGTGCGCATATTTTCGTGTACGCTTCTTTTAAAATAATAAAATATAAGCATAAAACAATGACGTAATTTAATATTTCTATACAATCCATACAGACCACGGGAATCAATATACATAATTAACATAAGTAACTTATCCGTGTTTGATAAATACGAAATATTAAAGTTGCTGAAATGTACACAAAGTATTTCATAATAATTATAAATCCTCAAATCCTATTTTTACATCGTTGCCTTTTCAAAAATTAAAATATAAGCCTAGGGATGCGGAAATTATCGATTAATCTCTAGATTAATCGTTAAAAATTTTATCGATTAAATATCGATTAAAATAATTTTAATCGATAAAAATTCGATTAAAATTCAAGACAATATTTATAATATTTTTAAATTTTTTTAGTAATAAATAATAAATTATTAATAATTAATAATAATTTATATGTATTGTTTAATGTACAAACATCTCCTGCGTAATATTAAAATTTATTTTATCAAATTATGTTGACCGGCAGACGTCAATTATAAAATGTCTCACAGCCAGAGCCGTCTTTACACCATTTTTCGCCCACGGGCAAAAAAATAGTGTTGGGCCCTTCCCCCGCAGGAATAAAAAATGAAATACATAATATATATAAATAAACATATTCCCATGGGGCCCATATGCTCGTGGGCCCCCGGGCAAATGCCCAACGGGCCTATGCGTTAACACGGCCCTGCTGACAGCATCAGCGCAGTTAAATTTAAACATATAACTAGAAAGTTGAGCAAATATGTTGTTTTTAAGCTAACTGCGGATGGCAAAGTCGAAGATGGTGAAAACATTTACTGCGTCCACAGCCATAAGCAATTCTCTTTTAAAGGATCAAATACATCGCTGACGTACCACCTTCAGCACAAATCAAGTATCAACAAATTGTCATGAAATTTAGTTCAAAATATTCTTAATTTTCACTGTCCGTGAGAAATGTTCAGTGTAATGATGTCATAAATTTCTTTTTTTTTGGTTTTAATCGAAATTATCGATTAATTAATCGATAATTTTTCAAAAGTTAACGATTAAATTAAAATTAATCGATAACAGCCCTAAAATGTAAGCATAAAACTATGACGTCATTTAATATTTTTATACAAAATCATATTGTCTAATTACTGTGCACACATTTTCGTGTACGCTTCTTAATTTGAGCTGTGCAGTACAAAGAATTGTCATTTTCTTTACTGTTACTTTCTATATATTATAGACACTTAAACATAATATTTAATTACAACTGCCACACGATGCATTAGGTTTAATTGTTTACATGTTTAAATTTAATTGCGAATTTGTTTTAATAATTTTCTGTTCCATAACTCGACATTTAATAAAAACCTATTTATGTAATAAATCTGTCAGTATTTTTTTCAAGGCTTCAGTTTTAGCTGTGCGCGTTCTAAAATCTTTTATCGCCTGATTACTGTGCACACATTTTCGTGTACGCATCTTAAATTTAGCTGTGTCCTATTAATATAACATTTATATTTTGTTTGTCTTTTACATAAGCTATACACTTATACAATTTAAACTTAGGCTACTGGACCTATTTACATAGTAGATTAAACTAAATAAAGTGATTCTGAAAACGCTTAATATTTTCTTTTGCGAATTGAATTTGTTATGTTCATTCCTTTGTACAATGTAGTTTAATTAACATAGTTCATTTTTAAAATCAATTATTGTCATTGTTTCAAATTTTTTTTAACAGACATTTGATTTTTTTTTATTAAATATGTAAGATAATTTCTTTCTTTTTTAGAAACAAAATCTGTTGTTGGGCAATGAAAGAATTTCGTTTCTTTATTTTATTATACCAATTGCATTCAGCAGTAAATTGGAATCGTAAATGTAGACACAAATATATCAATTCAAATATTATTTCCATGTTAGAACAACTATAAATAGATTACAAAAGTAGAGTTATTTATGGTCCAGTTGTTATGAGCAGACTTTTTATTAAGCCAGAATATTTCTATAACCATTTATTATTATTGTCTAGATACGGTGCGCACATTTTCTTGAATTCCTTTTAATACGACTGCTTCAGTTTCTTTCAAGTAGTTTAGAAAGTACATTTATAATTTAATTTATTTGCGCTATATGTCAACAAACTTACACCTTAAACAAGTTTACATAAGCTTTATATATATATATATATATATATAAACTATTCATTATAAACTTTCGCTACCGAACGTATTAACAGAAGTTGACTAAATTTAATAAAGTAATCCTGAAAACGCTTAATTAATATGAATTGCGAATTGAACATGTTATGTTCATTTCTATGTAGTCGGAATATCATAGGTCATTTCTAAAGTTACTATTTAATCATTTTTCAGATGTGCTTATTATCAGACGGTTGAATCTTTTTTTTTAATTTTGGATATATATTTTTTTTTCAGAAACAAAATCTGGTGTGTGTGTATTGAATATAATTTACAAAATATGATGCCTTATCAGAAATAGGGAACAAAACAAAAAGAAATCCTTTTTGAAATTATACACATTGCATAAAAACCATAAATATAAATCGTACAATTTAGAGACATAAAATTGGGTAAATATTATTTCCCTGCCACGGCTACGATGAATATATCCAAAGTAAGAGTTATTGTGGTCCAGTACATTTACGTCATAACAAGACTTTATTTTATGTGGCCAGCTTTCTATAATCTTTTATTATCTAAATATGGTGTGCAAATTTTCTTGATATCATTTTAATACGACGTTTTAAAAAAAAGTATTTTAGAAAGTACAATTAAAATTTTGTTTATTGGCGCTATGAGTTATGTAGCCTTTGTCTTTTTAAGGAATAGTGCCATATGTTCTTTGAATCATAGACGCAGTTAAAAATATTGTATTACTTACAATTGAGTTACTATGCAGTGTCGTAATAATATATGAAATTTTTGAGTGACGAGGGTGGTAGAGGTCTTTTGGAAAACCTATAAGTTATGTTTATTTAGTACAAGTGGGAATGAAATAGTAAATTTAGTTATTATGGTCGACAAGATTCATTATTCAATAAATCATATATCATTTAAATAGTAAGGTAATGTTAAAAGGCACTGCATTAAGTGAAAACAACTCACGCGGTAAAATGGTAAAAAATAAATAATTGTGTCTGTTGTTTTTTTTTCCTCTCGTTTTTTTTCTTAAATATATTCAATTATATTTATTATTGTGTTCCTTAAAATGGAATCTCTCTGTTTCCCATAAGATTTTAACTAATAGATGAATCTGAAATATAAATTGGCAAATAAAAATTGTAATAACCAGCAACTAATACTGGGAAAAAGGGTCAGCACACTCCCGCTACTAAGTGCGTGTATATTTCTAGTTATTTATAAAATAGGATGACTGTAAATTAATTCTTTCACTAACAGCTGGATAATTCTTCGGAAATGAAATAATGATCAATCAAGCGCGGGAAAAGAAAGAGGACCAGAGTGAGGAAAGTGAGAGTGAGTGAGACAGAAATTGAGAGAGTTAAAGAGAGTGAGAGTGAGAAAGAGATAGAGAGTGAGCGAAAAAGAGAGAGGGAAAGAAAGAGAGAGAGAATATGAAATAATGGGATATTTTAATGCCAGGTAATTTTAATTGTATGTTGCGTTTTGACGACATTAGAATTTTCACGAAATCACTGTACTAATGATTAGATAGTATTGGTCTTTCAAGCTCCAAAGACTAGAATGGCCAATTTAATGCATTGAATAAGAAAACAGCAAAGTTATAAGATAATATAAACCAAAGCTTTATGATCAAAAGAAATAAAAACTGTTGGAGGTTTAAATAGGCTGCTTAGATGTTATAATATGTATTGAAGTCTTTAGTTATTAGACTTTGGTTTATCATTAATCAAACGAGATAAAATATAAATAGTTCGGCAGAGACCCTCAAAATGAAGCTTTAAAGTCCTCGAAGCAAATTACTTTGCGTTCATAGACAAGTAGTATAGCACATGATCAATGACAGAAAATGAATAGTTCCCATGATTCAATCCAAGTATATGGTCAAGCGCTCCAGGGATAAATGTTTCTTCAATCCGTGATAGTGGTCAAGTGCTCTAGACAAAAAGATATTAAATGCTAGAGAATGGTCAAGCATATCAGCGGCCAATGGTTTTTCAATCCATAATAAATACTTTTCATTTATTGACGCTAAATGTACCCCTTCACATCGCATATAAGTATGGACAATGGTATAGCGGCGTGAGCGCTCAGCTGGCGTGAAGACAGGGATTTGTTCCTAGGGCTAAGGGTGTCCCTGAGTCCACCAAGTTCTGATGGGTTATTAACACTAGTTGAGCAAAAGGAGGAAGTTAGCAGTATTCGTGTAAATATGCAAATGAAATCTATATTTTCAACTATATAGTGATTCACAAATATCAGTGTTTACTTTAATTAAAGAAAATATGTAACTCTTTTTTTAATGAACCTAGCAATCATGCATGGCGCGCATTAAAACGGTATTTTCCACTTCGCAGCACCAAAGAAACAAAACAAACCAGAACTTATAGATTTAATAAAAAATGTATTTGAGAGCAAACTTGTTTGAAACATTAATGATGTGATTTTATTTCTTTAAATTAAAAAAGTTGCAATTTACATTGTGATAATATTTAGTAATACTAACTTGTGTTAATTAACTGTTTCTATGATTGTAAATTTGAAGAATAAATCGAAATATACATTTCGAAGGATTTAAAAAAAACAATTTTCAAGTTCAGAAAACTTTCAAATACATATATTCAATTTAAAACAAATGCTTGTCCAACATTTTGAGGAACAGTCTGCATTCTGTTTCATAATTTGACATTAAAATACAATCTATTATATCTAGTGGCAAGCCACTTAACATCGATATCTATAATTATTGATACAATGTCAATGAATCGTTAGGTCTCTCCTACACGGTTAACTCTTTGTAAAACTATTTTACCTCTATCAAGTCATGACACTAGTTCTTGGTATAAGTATTTTAAATGTTTCTTGAAATTATTAACTGAAAGAAAAATGCCATACTTAGCCTATATTTTTTTGTGTACATTAAAGTATAATTAATAGTACTTAAAAAACTTTTTTTAAAATAAAAAAAAACAACAACAAAACATGTGATAGAGACTACAATTTTTCAAATCTCACATTATATATATTTTTAATGTATACAAATTCTAAACGTATTCTTAGTATCATAACAGTAAATCAAAATGAGGTTTATAGTTATTTTAAAACAATTGTATGAATAATGCATAAACTGAATACTATATCTTATCTTATCTTATCTGTTTACAGACGCTCCTTCTATACAGAAGATTATTGCGTCCTACGCTTATCTATGGTTTGTGTTTAGTCCTGCATTTTTATTAGAGATTTAAATGTTGATAAAGTGTTGGTTTTCCTGGATTCTTCAGGCAACCCATTCCACGCCCGAATTCCGGACGGGAAGAAGGAAAACTTGTATGTGTTTGTTCTTGCATACGGAATAAGAAAGGTGTTTTTTTCCTTATGTCTATCTGAGGGTTGTATTAAGTTATCTTTGTGTTGTATTTCTAAATTAGAATTAATTGCTTTATGTATGATTACTACTTTGATCTTGGTTCTTCTATCCTCTAGTGTTTCAAGGTTTAATGATTTAACTAATGGTGTTATTCTTGTCAGTTTCGAATATTCTCCAGTAATGAATCTGGCAGCTCTTTTTTGAATTTGTTCTAGTTTATCAATGTTTTCTTTGGTGGATGGGTCCCATACAGAAGATGCATATTCTAGTATAGGTCTCACCAAAGTGAGGTAGCATTTTAGTTTTATATCTCTATTACATTTGTTAAAGTTCCTTTTTATACGTTTCATATAGTAGTAATTTTTATTATTATTTTATAAGTTTCATATAGTAGTAATTTTTATTCAATATACGTTTCTAACAAATCTGTGAATAGGCTGCAGACAAAATATTTTCAAACAGCTGTCAATATAGATGCCGTTTAACGTTTGGAATGATCAATTAAGCCTGTTGTTTTTATGCTTATAAAACTAATTTTTTAACATCATATTTTTATTATGATCTGTTGCATGGTTTAGCCCATAAAGGACAGTTAGGGACTGCTAAGTTTACTGGTAAATTACGAAAATGGTGTTCCTAATATGAGCAATGTATAAAAAATATTTTAAACATAGGCCACTGGGTAAATGGATGGATCTTGAACAATCTTCAGCACATATATTCATCATTAACGAGAATGAAATATAGAGTTGTATTAAAGTTGACAATTTATACCGTTATGTTCCGAGTGTCCATTTAATTAGTTTTTAATACAGCTCATATAAATTAAAATAATAATTAAATCTGGACAAACTTCGTGAACACAAACATCATGTATCCATATTAAACTACTGTATGGAATTCAACTTACCTACTCATTGGGCGTCGGGAAATCAAAGTGGAATTTTTCCAACATAAGCTATGAAAATATTGTAAACATAAGCAAAGTAGCCAATGGATTGACCTTGACCAAGCTTGGTAAATAAAAACGTGATGGCCCAAATTAAATGTCATAGTACATTGAAATCATAATATACGTTAATGAGGGGCAAAGGGCCACAAATCTTTATTTAACAAAATGTTAAAGACTTTTTTTGACTCCATTTTACAAGATCAATCTGATGTTAATTTGAGTCATTTAAGTCGATTACAAAGTTTTACTTTCCAAAATAGCTTTGAGATGGTTGGGGACCTATATGCCAAGTGCCTTGTGCCCTGGGTCTCTAAGTCCGAGTCTGTAAACAAATATACAATTTTAAAAACTTAGTTGCACACAAAAGAAATATTTTGAGTAAGTATGGGACTGGATATCTCATGATCATAAAGGAACTGCAGTTGTTATATCGGACGTTCATTAAAATTGTTTTTTTTCCCGTCAGTGCCGCGCCACACCAAAAAGCACCAGTGCTTATTTATTTAATATAAAATTATGCTTGAGTAAAAGTGTCTAGGATGATTATTTATAAGATATTACAATAATAATAAAAATTACTACTATATGAAACTTATTAGTAATGGCAGGTGTTATGTAATGGTTTCTTTTAATAAAAAATAGAAGAATATACAAAATTTAAAAAATCAAAATGACAAAATATATTTTAAAATTGTATTCTTTTCGAATCAGAAAAAAGCTTTTAAATTTCTGTATTAACTTTAAGATATACGCATATTAAACTGTTTGCTTGACATACATAACAAATTACTTGATATATAGAAATATCTCTTTTATACAAGTGGTACTTCACCTGACTTCGATTCATATTATTTGGGATGTAATGTCAATGAACTGTCAGAATTGCTGTACTACATACAAGCCTTTAGTGTAACTTCAATACACTCATCTCACTGGTTCTTGCTATAACAATTTCAGATGTTTGTTTTTATTGAAACTAGTAACTTACGTTGATTGGTAAAACTATTCGTGAGTTTCTCAACATTACTGCATACTAAATGTTAAATTTATAATTTATAAAAAAATGAGAAAATTCGACACATTAAATAACTAGTGATGACAAGTACTGATTACCATTAATAAAAATAATTTATTTTAATTTGAAACTAATTGCATTCCTTTTGTTCTTATAAAAATGTATGTATTATTATTTATTAGAAACATACTAATACTTAAATTTTGCGCTTAAGTGTATTTATAGTATTAATTAGAGTTATGTTTTATGGGATGGAATGCACACTCGACTTGTGTACCAAGGACATGGGTTCGAATCTTCGTGCATGCAGGGATTTGTTATAAGGGCTGAGGGCGTCTCTGTGTACTTACAGCTCCGAATGAGCACCTGACATAGCTATATATATATATATATATATTAAGGCTGCGGAAATTATCGATTAAATTCTCGATTAATCGTTACAAATTTTATCAATAAAATATCGATTAAAATAATTTTAATCGATAAAAATTCGATTAAAATTTAAAAAAATATTTTTAATATTTTTAAAAAATTTTAGTAACAAATAATTAATTATTAATAATTAATAATAATTTATAGATATATTTTTTTATGTACAAACATCTCCCGCGTAATATTAAAATTTATTTTTATTAATTTATGTGGACAGGCAGAAACTAAAAAAAATTGTGGACTGGCAGGAACGAAAGCCAGTTAATAAAAACGTGGTTCAAATGGCTGACACTATCAGTTCAGGGAAACAGGGGAAATAACTCAATAATTGTTTTTAAAGTCAATTACCTGTTTTTGTTACTGCCCTTGAAATGTTCAGTTTATTGACGTCATGAATTTCTATTTTTGGCTTTAATCGAAATTATCGATTAATTAATCGATGTTAACGATTAAGTTTAAATTAATTGATAACAGCCCTAATATTTATATATAGTTGTGTGTGTGTGTGTGTACAAACTAGTTCTCCAGATCATTTACACACTAGTGATCCTTGTCCTTCGCTCTGTATATCCCTTGCATTCGCAACCAGATATTTAAAAATAAAATTAAAAACAAAATTGCTGGAATTCGTTGCTGAGCTTGAAACTTGTTTGCTGTGACTTCACGTTTTGACATGTTTCAGCCTGTTATAGAAAATGAGGTAAAAAAGTATTATTTTCACATGAAAACCAATGTCTGGTTGTCTATAGATATAGAACTTCTTACAGCAAAGAGACCTACCTCCTGAAGGTAATAAACGACCTCCTACTCACACTGGAAAGCAGTAAAGTCTCTATCTTGGTTAACTTAGATATTAGCGAGCCTTTGACACCTTTGACCATCAAACACTACTCAAAACCCTACAAACTTACTTCGGAATTTCTGGCTCAGTACTGGCTTGGTTTCAATCTTACCTATCCAAAAGATGATGTGTGGTATCAATGGATGACTGTATCTCTCACAGAGCTGACTTGGTTTATTGTGTGCCTCAGAGCTCCGTATTTGCTCTGGTACTTTTTTGGACTATATACAAGGCCACCACTTCTAATGCTCGAAACACATTCATTGAGGAGACAATCATTTAAAGATGATACTCAGCTATACACTCACACTGATCCCTCTGAAATAGAAGATTCCATTCTCCAGTTGATGCAGTAGTGCATTGATGGAGTAAAGTCTCTGATGACTTTCAGCACGATCAAGCTGAATGATGACGAGTTCGAAGCACTCCACTTTTGCAATAATAAATTATGCAGTACTTTGTCTCTTCCGAATTCTATTCAGGTAGCTAGTTCTGATAAACGGTTACCAACTTCAACTATTAATCTTGGCTACATTATTTTTGTAACATATCTACTAACAAGTTAATCACTCACATCTGTAACTCTCTATATACCGTCATCGGTCAGATCATCTCAATCCGTTATTACGTAACATTTACTGCAATGAAAACTCCAGTCTGTGCTCTTGTTCTCGCTCGTATTGAATCTTGTAATATTATTCTTTAAGGTGCACCAGAACAAATGCATTGAAAAACTACAGAAAGTTCAAAGTTTCGTCGCTAGGCTAGTTTTTAAGGCATTAAACATGACCAAATTAATCTGCTACTTTACTCACTTCAAACCCATCTCATTAGCTACACGCTTCTGCAGAAACACTTATTTTTCTGTTTCTAAGATCCGCGCTAATACAATTGGCAATAGGTTTTTCTCTTTTTATGCCGCCGAAAATGGAATTCTTTACACATTTGCAGGATTCCAACTACTGAGGCCTTCAAGATTGTACTAAAGTCACATCTCTTCAAATTTTTCTTTCAAAATTGATTAAACAACATTTCTTCTAACGAAAAACGCAGCATATGTATACAGCACTCTCATTTATGTGGTAGTTAGCTCAGTTTGGGGCGCGATGGTCTAAGTGGTAACGCACTGGACTATCGGAGGCATATCCCAAGTCGCGGGTTCGAGCCCAGGTACTGGCAGGCCCCTGGGGCATTGTGCTGGCCACACATTCCCCTGCTCGTTAGTGGTGTCTAAAAACGTGTGAACGCTACGTCACTTGCCCCATAGTCCGTCATGGACTGGAAAGGGGTCATTTTTAGCTCAGTTAGGATAATATGTAAATTTAGTGCATTGATACTAATATGTATTTTGCTATTTTTAAGTAAAGCATTTTGAGCCCAGTTTGTACAGCGCTATATAAATTATCTATTTATCATTATTTTTTTTTAAAATTATTATTGGTTTGTATATTCAAATTAAAGATACAATTTAAACCAAATGGATTCACAAATTATAAGTGTTTTTTGGTATTTAAAGATAATAATAGAGCGATTTTTAAATGCTTTATATTAACTCGTGTCGTCTGCTTGCTTGATTGATGTTTGATTGCATTGATTGTTTGTTTGCCGAAAAAAATGGATCGATTTTTAACCCACTTTCCGGTGTGCTAGAGAGCTGAAATTTTGCAGGCAGACTTGTGCCGACGATAAATATGATATTTCAAAATTTCAGATCGATCGAATTTACTATAATTAGATTAATGAATTTTAGATAATCTCTCTTTATCTCTACGATAATTTTTGTGCCAGAGTGTCACGGTGCGTATTGTATTGAAAAACCTTTTTAATACTTGCCTGAATCGCTTTGCGATGCGTATTATATTGACGATACTTTTTTTTAATATATTCCCGATCTGTAAATGTAAATGCTATTAATTGCTAATCTGTCTCGCGGTACGCATTTTGTTACACATGTTATATTTTCCCCGTGATCAAATCGAACTGAAATTTAACAGGCAGACGGTAGAAGTTTTTTGTGCTTAAATCCCTTTTATATTTGAGACATAAATACAATTTTGGATTATCTTGATTATCTTGTGCTGCGTATTATATGGAACATTCTTTTTTGTTATGTCTCGTATATAAAGGATTTATATTCAAAACTAGTTTTTTTACGGTTTTTTAAAATTCTTATTGATCTTGTCTTATCACGCAAACGTGCATTAAAATTGTATTAACCGCCTGCCCAGCACCACAAAGCACCAGTACTGATGTATTTAATAAAAATTTACTTGAGAAAACTTGCTTGACATATTATGAATTTGGTTTTATTTCTTTACAAACAGTTTCAGAAATGTAATTTACTATTTGATGAGATTTAGTAATAATAACTTGTGTTGCTTAACTGTTTCTATTAATGTAAGTTAGAAGAATACATATCATTTAAATTTGAAAGGAAAAGTGAGATTTAAAAAAAATCATTTTAAATTTAGAAAACTATTGACTATGTATATTTAATTTAAAACATATGCATGTCTAATATTTTAACGAGACAGATTCTTATAGACGTTAATTTCATCATTAAATGACAATTTATTGTATTAAGTGGCACGCCACTTAAAATCGATCTCTATAATTAGATATACAATTTCAATCGTTATTTTTCTCCTACCCGGTTAATTCATTCTCAAATTTCTATAAAGGCAACACACAAGTTATTGATATAATTATTTCATATGATTCTTGAAATTATTAACTGAAATAAAATTCCAGATTTAGTCTTGATTTTATTGTGTACACGAAAATGTTTTTAAAAATTACATACATTTTTATTTTTATAATAAAAAAGCATGCGATAAAAATTACTTTTTTTTCAGACCTCTTATGCTATTTTATTTTATTAAACACACTTAACACACGCATTTTTAGAATTGCAATAGTAAAGAAAAAGGAGGTCTTTAGTTATTTTAATCAATTGTATGAATTATACAGAACCTGAATACTTTATATTTTATATCAATCTGTTAATAAAAAGTAGGCTGTAGACTATATATTTTATAACAGTAGTAAATACCGTTTTAAAGATGTTTTTCTTTTTAAAGAAGCTTAAAGATATAAGTGCATTGAGAATGCAAAATTATTTTATATTTATCGGCCAAAATATTTTACTTTTTGACTTCCAGTACATTTATAAGTGGTGGGTCGATTATTGTAAAAAAATTAATCGTCTAAATTATTAACAATTAACCGAGAAATTAATAGTTAATTTCCGCAATTTTAATATATATATATATATATATATATATATATATACTAGGGTAACACCCGTCAAAAATGACGGGAGTTTTCAAAATGGATATATTTCAGTTTTTGTAATTGTCCCTTCTGCCTTAAAGCCGCATAGTAAATAATCAGAAAATGTAGAGACCAAGAGAGAAAAATTAAATCTCTTTTCCATATTGAACAATTTTATGCGGACGTTTGAAAATAGTGTTTTTTTTTGTTTTTTTTTCTTTTCAATATACTTTTCAAGGTTATTTTTTTAACGGTGGGCTTTCTAAAATCTAGCGTGACGAACGGACATAGCAGAGTATATATTTTGATTATATATATACGAATATGTGTTATGAGAAAACCTCCAAGCTTAAGTTTCGCGTTATATAAGTGTGCATGAATAATAATGATATAATCATGATAATAGTAAATGCATAGTGAATTACACACAGCATAAAGTGATACTGCGGCAAAGAAGTTTGAAGTTCGACGTATTAACAAATATTGCTGAGGAGTCAGACGGACATTAACGTGAGGCATTGAATAGTGCGCACCAATTATGAGTGCACCAATAATATAGCACAGTGCGTTAAAAATAAATTATGTGACTGTAATATGATACACATCAAGCACATCTGTGATTTGAAGCCGTTTAAGCTTCATCGATGATTATGACTTGTAAGTTTATTCGCCCATTTGTCCATACATTATTACCACAACATTATCAAAACATGTAAAAAATAAACTGTAATCTTACACATGTTAATAACTATTTATTTTGCATGAAAAAGTTTGTCACAGGATAACAGAAAAGATCAACTCATCAACTGTTAATCATATTTACAATTTAATATCCACGTGTAAGTAATTCACCTAAACGTTTCTATTGTTGTCAAGTCAGCACCTTTTCAAGATCTATTATGACTTGTTAGTTTATGCGCCCATTGGTCCATACATTATTACCTTTACATTATCAAAAACATGTAAATAAAAAATTGTAAATTTTTACAAATATGGATAACAACGAACTATTTATTTTGCATGAAACCTTTGAAGTAAAGTTAAGCACTGGATAAAAGAAGATATTAAGGTATCAACTTTAATATACACGTTTTAGGAATTCTAATAAACGTTTTCATCATTGTCAAGTCAGCATCCCTTCCAGTTCTATATTAAAAGCAAAGATTTTTTATTCAAAATTAGTCTAAGACACATTGAAATATTACATGTAAATAAAAATATAAAAAAAAACTATTGTGGGGAGGAGTCCGATTTTGTTTTTAAACATACAAATATGCAATCTCAAAGTTATAAAAGAAAAACAAACGCTAAACTGAAGCATAAGTTGAAAAATTTCATTTGGAGTAATAAATAATGGCTTTGTAGTTCAAAACGCATCGAAACTTGACAACCGAACGACAAACAATTGTAAATTTCATAAACCGAAAAACGAATGTTATATATTAATATAGAAAATTAAATTTATAATTACGTACGTAATATTGACATGGACACATACACAAAAACGGACATTTAATACAAAAATAATAATAATAATATTAATCACATCAAATAAAACATTGCTCTTTATACTTCGTTCCCTTCACACATTAATAAAAGCTCAAATAATGACGTCACGTCACAATATTTTATGGTGAGCAACACATTTTGATATAATCTTGAAAGCAACTTTTTATTTTTTTTGTCCGGAATTGCCTCGCATAGCGTAGGACTGACTGACAGACACTACTGACTTGCGTGACAATTGCAAATTATATAGTTTTATATATATATACATACATATATACATATATATAAATAAATAAATATATATATATATATATATATATCATATATATCAATGCCCTTGAATTGCACTGTTTATTTTAATTTTTATAAATTATTTAATGTGTGTGTTTTTATTAGGCGTTTTCGTTAAATCATTTTTTTTCCTTCAAAATGACGATAAAGTTGACATTATTCGTGTGTATATTCAAAAGAAATCTATAATTTAAACTATGTGGACTGACAAATTGTCAGTGGTTTTGGTATGTAATGAAAATCATTACCGCTTTCTTGGATACATCTTTTCTGATCATGAAAGACGTTCATTGAAATTTTATTTCCAGTTTGCGCAGCACCACAAAGCACCAGTACTGATGTATGAAATAAAGAAATGTCCTTGACAAAAAACTTGCTTGAAATATTAATTATTAATGATGGCATATTTATTTTTTGAAAGTATTTTTTTAAATTAAATATGTCATTTACTGTACAATTATATTTAATAATAAGAACTGGTGTTACTTTTATTTTTCTATAATTTTAAATAAGAAGAAAGTTTAGAAACATAAATTTCGAAGGAAAAGCGACTTTTTTCAAATGTAATAATTAATAATGAAGAAAACTATGAAATAATTATATTTAATTTAAAGATATACCCATATCTACCTTTTAGCCAACTAGCACTTCTTCTTCTTATACAGAGCAATCTATTTTATCAAGTGGCACGCCACTTAACATCGATCTCTATAGCTAGAGATACAATGTCAATGAATCGTTAGGTTCCTCTTAACCAGATAACTCTTTCTGATATTTCTATAAAGGCATCACAATTTTTCTTGATATAATTATATTTAAGCTTCTTGACATTATTACATGATAGCAAAATTCCATAATTAGCCTTGTTTTTGTTGTCTAGATGAAAGTATGATTAATGTTAATTTTACATTTTTTAACACCCCCCCCCCACACACACACACAAACACAAACACAAATGAAAAAGCGATAAAAACTACAATTTTTTCTATGCCTAAAGTGATATTATTTACATATATATCCAAACTTAACACAAGTAAATTTAAAAGTAGCATGGTAACCGAAAAATAATTCTATAGTCAATTTAAAACAACGGTGTAGTTAAGACATAGACTGAATAAGATACGTTTAATAACAAATCTGTTAATAAGAAGTAGGCATGAGACAAGACTTTTTTTATTACGGCTGTCAATATATGATACCGTGGAGCGTTTGGAATGATCTATAAGCTTGTGGTGTTTTGCTTAAAAGGCTACTCGGAAATAAAGGACGTGTCTTTCCTATTAGGAACTATATACAAATATTTTAAACATAGGCCTCTGTGTAAATGGATGGATATTGAAGAATCTTTTGCATGCATTGTTCATTATCTAGTATGAAATCTAGAGGTGTTTTAAAGTTGACAATAGAAAAACAACAAGGTCCTGAGGTCCATTTACTTTTTTTCTAATACAGCTCAATAGACGTCATTTTAATTTGACCAAAAATAAAACAGTGCATAGCGTCACATTTTTTTAAATTATGAATTTAATGTCGTCGTTACAGAAAAGTCCAAAAGTCAAGTAGTCTAATCTTTTACAACTAGGGGTTTTGGGGTGCCTACGGCACCCACTTTGTTTTTGTGGTAAAAAGCCCAAGTAACTTATCCTTGTTTGATAAATACGAAATTTTAAACTTCCTGAAATGTACACAAAGTATTTTATAATTATCAAACATCAAATCCTCTTTTTACATCGCTCTCTTTTCCAAAATTAAAATATAAGCTAAAACTATGACGTCATATAATTTTTTTAAAGAATGTTTTAGAATTTTTAGAATTTTGCACACCTCCTGATGCGCGCCTTGTATATATACTAAATATAACCTCAAAAATGACGTCATAGCGCTACGGATCCTTCCTTCCAACCTGTGACTGGGGCTATTATATATAATACTAGCGTATCACCCGTCAAAAATAACGGAAGTTTTCAAAATAAATAAACATCAGATTAAAAAATAACGTAATACAGAACTTTCATTTATTTTATTTATTTTAATTTGATTCATTTATTATCATATTGAACAAATTTATGCGGAACGTTCGAAAAATGTTTATTTTTGGTGCAGTAATTTGGTGCGCTGCTTTCTAAAATTAGTAGCACTATAAAACAAAATCGATCGCAACGCCACCTAACAGCATTACATCCATTCGCAGCGCCACTTAACAGCATTACATCCATACAGACAACGGGAATTATGTATATTGATTATTGTTTATATTATATATACCTGTCTCTATATTATACGATTTAAATTTTAAAAAAAAAGAATTCAATTCTGTTTAAATCACTTTTCCCGATGAATCATCATAATTTGTAAATAATATTTCATACACCCATACCAGATTTTGCTTCGGAAAAAAAAACACCATTTGTAAAAAAAAGATTAATCATCGTTTTTTAATGGATGGTTAACAATGTATAAAAATAATTTTAATGCCTTTCTTATTCCGGCTACAAAGGAATGATCATGACATGTTTAATTCACAGCACAACTTAATTAAGTGATTTTAGGTTCACTTGCATATAGTTTAATATAATTATGTTAATAAGTCTTGTAACCAGAGTTTAAATTGGAAATTTGTTTTGGCGCATTTAATTCCAACTAAAATTCACTCATTAATTACATAATTAGTATTCTTTTAAATTAAATTTTGATTTACTATTAACAACATAACAAAACTCTCAATTGTATTCCCACATATAAAAAATAAATTCCATTCATCGTGTGACAAATTTAATGAACTAGTTTTAACCCATCTATAACATTAAGAAAGTACTAGTAAATAAACAACCCCGTAAAAACAAAGTTTTTGACCATAAATCCCTTATATATGAGATAGAACTTACAGTATTGATTATGTTCCAACGCGACAAACATTTACAGCTGAAACTGAGTGACGGAGGGGGGGGGGAAGGTCGGGTCACCGATCGCTGGACCGAACTCAGGGTGTCACGTAATATGTAAACAAAAGCATTGCTAAAAAATGGACGTTGTGCAATTTTTTCACACGAGTTTTTTTTTAAAACTTTGCCTATGGACTAACGAAGCTGGGACTTAAAAAGGTTTTTTTGGGAACGTTGCATGGTAGGCAACCGATTTCTCTCAATGGGCACAATAACCTATATCAACATTTTGAACATTCACGTCTGTCAATAGTTAAAACCAAAATTTCGTGTAATCATCCGGAAATTAGTTTATATTTATCGACCGAAATATTTTACTTTTTGACTTCCAGTACATTTATAAGTGGTGGGTCGATTAATCGTTAAAAAAATTAATTAAAATTTTTAACGATTAATCGAGAAATTAATCTTTAATTTCCACAGCCCTAATACACATATATACTTTTGCAACATGGATGCACAAAATGAATTATTTTTGGGAAGTAAAGAACTTGATAAGTAATAATAATAAAAGAGCTTCAGTTATTATATCGAACATTTATTAAAATGTATTTTACTTTGGCACCGCGCTACACTACAAAGCACCGGAGCTGCTAGACTTTATATGAAATTGTACTTCATAAACTTGTCTGAGAGAGAATATTATTAACAGTATATATTTTTTTTTAATTACTATAATACGAAATAAGTTTTAATATCTGGTTTTTGGAATGGTTTCTTTTAATGTAACATAGAAGAACGTATGATCAAAATTTGAAAAGAACAAATATACTTTAAAATCATATTTATTTCAACTTGCTAAAGCTATTAAATTTATATATTTACTTTAATATATACGTATATGTAACTATCAATTCGCTGCTCAACTGTACAGATTGTACGACAATGAGAAAGATCTATTTTATACAAGTGTTACGCCACTTGACCTCGATTCCTATTACAAGGGATATGATGTCAATGACTTGATTGAATTCTTGCACTACCGAAAAGCCTTTAGTCTAATTTCAAAGGACTCATTTAACTGGTTCCTGCTATAATAATTTCAGACGTTTCTTGAAATTATTAACTAAGAGATAAATAATAGTCGTGAGTATGTTGTCAAAATTACTACATGCTTAGTATCTATATATATAATTATCTTCGTCGCCCAACCATTCGTGTTCGGACCATGCGAGGCAAGCAAGCTGCAAGTATGTGCAACCGAGCATGACGAATGACCCTCGCTCGGGTCAACTAAACACAGTTAACGTTTGGCAAGCAAAGGTAGTGGAGGAATGGGGCATGTCTTGAGAGCAGCAATGTTTTTTACATTCACTTTCGATGTTCCTGAGCCGTGTGTATGTATTTCGTAGTGTATTGGTTATTTCGTCCGCCTGACATGCGCCAGGTCTTAGGTTCAAGCCCAAGCGGCAACATATGTTTTTTTTTAATTTTTAAAAATGCTAATGCCTGTTCTTTTCCCCCTTTCTTAGCGAACATAAACACCACCTCTCCAGGCATGCGCAACAGGGGGACAACAGGAGTCACACAGGGGGCTCATAACTCAACAGTTTGATTGATATTTATTGTGATCGATTGTGGGATTTAATGTGAGATATAAAATTTGATTAATTAACACAACCCCCCCCCCACAAACCGACGTTCACTAGAATTGTTTTGATGTCTTCGTGCTGTAGTTTGTGTCCGTTCTCTCTCCACTTTCTTTGCACTCTCCATGAGCAAGTCTGCGGCGTATGCTACGCTGCGGGGCGTCTAGTTAATTTTAAAAGACATGGTTGTCATGAGCTGATCGGCTGTTGTACCGAATCACGATTTCGAATGTCCCTGAAGGTAGGGATTTTTTCCCGGAGCCAAGGTCCGTAAGGGTGTCCCCGAGTCCATCCAGCTCTGATGGTGTAACCTAACATTCGTTAGGAAAACAAAGGTAGCTCGGAATAGCGTAATCTCTCATAGCTTTGGGCTTTGAAAACTGCGACAACCACCAGAAAAGAGCGTCTTTATAGACAAGAGAAATGGTAAAAGTGAGAAAATTCCATATGTAAAATAGCTAGTGATGATATTAACTAATTGCCATCTTTTATTTGAAATCTAGGACAGAATTATTAAATAGTTAACTTAATGTTGTATCCATTTGGTCTTTATAAAAATGTATGCCTTTTTTAATTTTCAATATGACTATATCAAGATTATATCTTTAAATATATTTAGAGCATTAGTATTATTTAGAGATATAATACATGGTACGCCATGCGAGAACGGCTGTACTACAGAAGGTCACGGTTTTATGCTTAAGACAGGATTTTGTTTCCGGGGCTAAGGGCGTCTCGAACAATCCGGAAAAAAAGTTATATGATTAATCGCAAATTCGTTCTGCTATGCAAGAAATAAACAAGAAAAAACATTTGTTTACGTATGCACGTCTAAATGAATTATAATAATACGAGGGCAAAGTACGTAAGTAACAAAAAATATAAATTATAAATAATTAAATAGGAAACAAATAGTAATATTTTCTAAAATTTTAATCAAATTTATAAATGATTTTAATCGATTAAAATTTTTAATGTTTAATATATATATATATATTATATATTTATATATATATATATATATTATATAAGTATGCATATATTTATATCAATATATTTGTGTGTGTATGTGTGTATGTTTGTGTATGTATTTTAGTCAAGATCTTAGCATTAGTCTATATATATTAATAAATACTAAAAACCAAATGGAAGGTAAATGTATAAACATAAAAACAGGGTATTAGTAGGCCTGACAGAACGTAACACAACAGCGAACGTTTCGGCAAAGAGCCTTCCATACAAGCGAGAAACAAGAGCACAGACTGGAGTTTTCGTTGCAGTAACTGTTACGTAATAACCGATCGAGCTGTTCTGACTGATGATGATGTAGAGAGAGTGACAGATGTCAGTGATTAAGATGTTAGTAGACATGTTACAAAAATAATGTAGCCAAGATTACTAGTTGAAGTTGGTAACCGTTTTATCAGAACTAGCTACCTGAATAGAATTCGGAAGAGACAAAGTACTGCATGATTTATTATTGCAAAAGAGGAGTGCTTCGAACTCGTCATCATTCAGCTTGATCTTGCTGAAAGTCATCAGAGACTTTACTCCTACTAATGCACTACTGCATCAACTGGAGAGTGGAGTCAATATCAGAGGGATCACTGTGAGTGTATAGATAAGTATCAACTGCAAATGATTGACTTTCCAATGAATGCGTTTCGAGAAGTAGAAGTGGGGCCTTGTATATAGTGCAGAAAAGTACCGGACCAAAAACGGAGCTTTGAGGCACACCATAAACTCAAGTCAGCTCTGTGAGAGATACAGTTATCCATTGATACCACACATCATCTTTTGGATAGGTAGGATTGGAACCAAGCTAGTACTGAGCCAGAAATTCCGAAGTAATTTTGTAGGGTTTTGAGTAGTGTTTGATGGTCAAAGGTGTCAAAGGCTCACTAATATCTAAGCGATCCAAGATAGCTAGATAGAGACTTTACTACATTCCAGTGTGAGTAGGAGGTCGTGAGAGATAGAGAGAGAGAGAGAGAGAGAGAGAGAGAGAGAGAGAGAGAGAGAGAGAGAGAGAGAGAGAGAGAGAGAGAGAGAGCTGTTTCAGGAGACGCCCTTTGCCCCTTGAACAAATCCCTTCCTGCACGAAGATTCGAACCCATGTCCTTCGGTAAACAAGTCGAGTGTGCTTTCCATCCCATATAATATAAATCTAATTTATATTATAAATACATTTTAAGTCAACTTTTAAGTATTAGTATGTTACTAATAAATACTAATAAATACTAACACATACATTTTTTATAAGGACAAATGGAATAAAAATTAATATCAATTTAAAAAAAAATATTTGAATTAATGTTAATCAGTAACTGTCATCACTAGCTTTTTAATGTGTCGAATTTTTATTACTTTAACATTAAGCATGTAGTAATGTTGAGAAACTCACGACTAGTTTTACTAATCAGCATAAGTTACTTATTTCACCCCAAAAACATCTGAAATTGTTATAGCAAGAACCAGTGAGATGAGTGTATTGAAATTACACTAAAGGGTTGTATGTAGTACAGGAATTCTGACAGTTCATTGACATTATCTCCCAAATAATAGGAGTCGAAGTCAAGTGGTGTACCACTTGTATAAAAGAGATATTTATATCTATAAAAGTAAGAGAATGAGTACTGTGCATCACACAAAAAATTATATATGCGTATATCTTAAAGTTAATACAGAAATTTAAAAGTTTTTTCTGATTCGAAATGAATACAATTTTTCAATCTATTTTGTCATATTGATTTTTTAAAATGTGTATATTCTTCAATTTTTCATTAAAAGAAACCATTACATAACACATGCCATTACTAATAAGTTTCATATAGTAATAATTTTTATTCTTATTGTAATATCTTATATATAATCATCCTAGACACTTTTACACAAGCATAATTTCATATTAAATAAATAAGCACTGGTGCTTTTTGGTGTGGCGCTGCACTGACGGGAAAAAAACAATTTTAATGAACGTCCGATATAACAACTGCAGTTTCTTTATTATCATGTGATATCCAGTTCCATACTTACTCACAAATATGTCTTTTGTGTGCAACTATCATTTTAAAATTATATATTTGTTTACAGACTCGGACTTAGAGATCCAGGGCACAAGGCACTTGGCATTTAGGCCCACAACCATCTGGAAGCTATTTTGGAACATAAAACTTTGTAATCGACTTAAATGACTCAAATTAACATCAGATTGATCTTGTAAAATGGAGTAAAAATAAAGTCTTTAATATTTTTTATAAGGATGTGTGGCCCTTTGCCCCTTAGTAACGTATATAATGATTTAAATTTTCAATGACATTTAATATGGGCCATCACGTTTTCATTTACCAAGCTTTGTCAAGGTCCATCCATTAGCTACTTTGCTTATGTTTACAATATTTTCATAGCTAATATAGGAAATATTCCACAATTGTTTCCCGACGCCCAATAAGTGAGTGAGTTGAATTCCATACAGTAGTTTAATATGGGTCATGATGTTTGTGTTCACGAAGTTTGTCCAGGTTTAATTATTATTTTCACTTATATGAGCTGTATTACAAACTAATTAAATGGACCGCCGAAACATAACGGTATAAATTGTCAACTTTAATACACCTCTATATTTCATTCTCGTTAATGATGAATATATCTGCACAAGATTGTTCAAGATCCATCCATTTACCCAGTGGCCTATGTTTAAAATATTTTTTTATTTATATAGCTCATAGTAGGAAAAACATTTCCTTAATTTCCAAGTCACCTTAGCAGTCCCTAACTGTCCTTTATTGGCTAAATCATGCAACGGATCGTAATAAAAATATGATGTTAACAAATTAGTTTTATAATCATAAAAACAATAGGCTTAATTGATCATTCCAAACGCTAAACGGTATCCAATATAGACAGCTGTTTGGAAATATTTTGTCTGCAGGCTACTTCTTATTCACAGATTTGATAGAAAAGTATAGTATTCAGTTTATGCATTATTCATACAATTGTTTTCAAATAACTATAAACCTCATTTTCCTTTACTGTTATGATACTAAGAATACTTTTAAAATGTGTATACAGTAAAAATATATATAATGTGAGATTTGAAAAATTGTAGTCTCTATCGCATGTTTTGTTGTTGTTTTTTTATTTTAAAAAAACGTTTTTTAAGTACTATTAATTATACTTCAAAGTACACAAAAAAATCAAGGCTAAGTATGGCATTTTTCTTTCAGTTAATAATGTCAAGAAACATTTAAAATACTTTTATCAAGAACTAGTGTCATGACTTGATAGAGATAAAATAGTTTTAGAAAGATGTAACCGTGTAGGAGAGATCTAACGATTCATTGACATTGTATCTCAAATATAGAGATCGATGTTAAGTGGCTTGCCACTTGATATAATAAATTGTCTTTTAATGACAAATTATTGTATGAGAGCCATGCGTTTGGTCAAAATGTTAGACATGCATTTGATTTAAATTAAATATATGAATTTAAATGTTTTCTTAACTTGAAATTTGTTTTTTTTATTCTGTCTTATCCTTCGAAATGTATATTTCTTTTTATTCTTCAAATTTACAATCATAGAAACAGTTAATTAACACAAATTAGTATTACTAAATATTATCACAATGTAAATTACAGGTTTTTTTTAATTTAAAGAAATAAAATCACATCATTAATGTTTCAAACAAGTTAGTTCTCAAATACATTTTTTTAAATTAAATTTATAAGTTCTGGTGGTTTTTTTTTGTTGTGCTGCGCTGTGGAAAATACCGTTTTAATGCGCGCCATGCATGATTGCTAGGTCCATTAAAAAAAGAGTTACATATTTTCTTTAATTACAGTAAACACTGATAATTGTGAATCACTATATAGTTGAAAATATAGATTTTATTTGAATATTTACACGAATACTGCTAACTTGCTCCTTTTACTCAACTAGTGTAAATAACCCATCAGAGTTTGGTGGACTCCGGGACACCCTTAGCCCTGGGAACAAATCCCTGTCTTCACCCGTGACTCTTGGCACACCAGCCGAGCGCACATGCCGCTAGACCATTGTCCATGGGATTGTATATGCGATGTGGAGGGGTACATTTAGCGTAAATAAAAAAAAGTATTTATTATGGATTGAAAAAAATATTGACCACTGAAATGCTTGACCATTCTCTAGGATTTAATATCTTTTTGTCTAGAGCACTTGACCACTATCGCGGATTGAAGAAACATTTATCACTGGAGCGCTTGACCATATACTTGGATTGAATCATGGGAACTATTAATTTTCTGTCCTTAATCATTTGTTATACTACTTGTCTATGAACGCGAAGTAATTTACCTCGAGGACTTTTAAGATTAATGTTGAGAGACTCCGCCGAACTATTTATATTTTATCTCGTCTGATTAATGATAACCAAAAGTCTAAAAACTAAAGACTTCCATACAAATTATAACATCTATGCAGCTTATTTATACATGCAACAGTTTTTATTTCTGTTGACCATAAAGCTGTGGTTTATATTGTCTTATTACTTTACTTTTTTCCTATTCAATACATTAATATTTTCCAATCTTGTCTTTGGAGCTTGAAAGACCATTACTATCTAATCGTTAGTGCAGTGATTTCGTGAAAATTCTAGTGTCGTCAAAACGTCACATACAATTAAAATTACCTGGAAATAATATCCAATTTTTTTATATTCTCTCCCTCTCTCTCTATCTCTCTCTCTCTCTCTCTCTCTCTCTCTCTCTCTCTCTCTTTCCCTCTCTCTTTTCTCGCTCACTCTCTATCTCTTTCTCACTCTCACTCTCTTTAACTCTCTCAATTTCTGTCTCGGTCTCGCTCACTCACTCACTTCCATTCTTTCACTCACTTTTCGCTCACTCTGGTCCTCTTTCTTTTCTTGAGCTTGATTTATCATTATTTCATTTCCGAAGAATTATCCAGCTTTTAGTGAAAGAAGTAATTTACAGTCATCCTATTTGATAAAAATATGCTAAACTTGTACATAAATCCCAGTTCCCCATCTATATATATAAAAATCAAAGTATGTATGTATTTATGTATGTATGTATGTCCTTTATAGCTGACTAAACCATTCATCCGATCGCCATGAAACATTTAGAGACTTTTGAGTAGGCTCCTGGGATGGTCACTGGCAACTTTTTTTGCAAAATTTAACACTCATGGGGCGCCAGGGGCCCATAATATGATTTTTTTCTTAAATGAGCTATATAAAAATTATTTTAAGCGTTAGCTATTAGGTAAATTGATGGATCTTAACCCAACTTTGTATATAAAAACTTGGTAGCCAATATTCAAATAATATATGGCAATAATTTCCTAATGTCCATTTCTTCGGGGCTGGGGGCCCAAAATGTCTTTTTTCATAAACGTTTAAGATTTTATTCCCCATTCAAGTATTAAAGAGCTTAATAAATATAGATAAATATATCCACTATGAAATTGATTGAAATAAACAGGTGTTTTAAACTTGACATCTTGCACTAATTTGGGCCCTGGGGCCCTAAATGTCGTTTTTTTTGCTTATATGAGCTATATAATATATATTATGCTGATAGAGCTTAAAGGATGGAGGAAAAATGAATCATTTAAAAAACAAGTTTTAAATTAATTATATTAAATTCATAATCTTCTCTCTCTCTCTCCTCTATCTCTCTCTCTCTCTCTCTCTCTCTCTCTCTCTCTCTCTCTCTCGCTGTGGTCCCGCGAAAAACTAAAGTAAAAAATGACCCTTTCCCGTGATTATATCGAGCTGAAATTTTGCACATAGACTTGTGTTACCTAACAATATATTGTATCGAAATTTCAGATCGATCGAATGTAAAGTAATTCAAATTAATGAATTTATAGATTATTTCGATTTATCTCTATGTAGCATGTACATGTTTGTGGTAGTCTGTCGCGCGGTGCGTATTATATTGATAATATTTGTTTGAAATATTTTGCTGCCGCACAGTTCAGTGCGTTTTAAATTGAACATACTTATATATTATTTTCCCGATCTGTAAATGTTTATGCTAGTCTGTCGCTCGGTTCGTATTATATTGAACATAATTAATAATTTTATTTATTTCTCACATATAAGTGATTTATAGTCAAAAACTTTATTTTTACTTTACGGGTTGTTTAAATATAAATATTTTAATCCCATTTTTCCCTTTCACCAAAACGGACCTATTTATCAATGGATTCTAATATCTAATATATTGCATATTCACTAAGGGATGTTATACTTTGTTTATTCCCGTGTTCAGATAAGACATTATATTTTATAAATTATATCATAATGCCCAATTTTTTTCTACCACCATTCCCCCCCCCCTTTCTCAAGTTTTTGTTTCTGGAAATCACATTATTTTTTGGTCAAGTAGATGTAATAAGATTGATTTATTCGCTTAAAAAACGTATGTAAACAAAAGATATACATTTTAAGAAATAAATGATTTTGGTATCATGGACAGAAAAGAGTGGAAATAGGCTCTATGTACATTTTTTATAAAATTCAAATGAGTTATCAGGTTCATAATAACTAGGTTTGGTATAGATATATCCATCAGTCCGTTAGCCAAACATTAGATTGTATTAATTTAGCTTTTATAAGAGAACGCGATTTTTACTCATTATTATTTTATTTCAGACGTGCTAAACTTTATTTAGTGAAGTAAAAAGCATAAGTCTAAAAATGCAAAGACTTTATTCATATGGGAAATTGGAAGATTAGTGAGAGAGGGCTTATGCTTTTATTAGTATAGAAAGTGGACACTAAGTTAAATTAAATAAAAAAATTACGATAAAAAATATTTAAAAAGTATTAAATTCTAAATAACATTGAAACACGCTCTGTTAAGATTTTAAATATTTTTTTTATAAATTTATTGTATAATTAGAATTTAAAAAAAATATTATTATATATTTTTAAATCTTTAATTTTTAATTTCTTTACTCATCAGTTGTTTCCATTTACATAATTGCTTTCCTCATAAAATGTACTCACTATTTTAAGGTTACTAAATTAAGTTAACTGACAGTTTTTACAAATGTGACAACACACGCCGTCACGTTTATATTTACGACCCCACATCGTTAGACTATTGAAAGAATTTAAAAGTTTGTAACAACAGCTATGAGATAAGGAAATACGCTCCCCCAGCCTTTCCTCTACAAAAGGATATAGATGCTTATATCAAAGCGCTTATAAACTAAACTATAAATGTGTAAATGTAATGAAGTTTCCAAAAGAATTTAAAGATGCCAACACATTCTTATTTAAGAAGCTTGCATTAAATTTGCCCACTGTTTTTAGACAATCGAAATTAATTAAAACCGTGTCGCTTAAAATAAAGCAATGTAAAAAAGTACTCCAACACACACATACACACACACACACACACACACAAACACACGCACACATAAGTGTTTTAGCTTAGTTTTTATTGAGCTTAATATACTTCTGTTAATAATTTTAGCAAAATTTTAAATTGTAAATTTGCTTAGGTAACAAACAATTACAGCATTGGTCCTAGGCCTTTCTATACATGTTGAGATCATTGATGCTTAAATTTAATATGTAAATTTAAAGGAATTATCAAGTAAATTTAAGTTGAAAAAATCTTGATTAGTGATATAGGGCTTAGACATTTATTGGTGTAATAAAATTATTAATTAATCAATAATCATTTAAAAAAAATTTCGGGGACGCGGTGGTCGAGTGGCAGCGCACTGGACTGTCGTACCGATGGTCACGGGTTCGAATCCGTGTGAAGGCAAGGGTTTGTTCCCGGCGCCTAGGGCGTCCCTGAGTCACCCCGCTCCGAATGGGTACCTAACACTACATGTAGTTAGGCGGCTGGGTAATGCGTGGAACCCACAAAGCCGTGGCCTGTAAATGCTGCATCACTTGCCAACAGTTCATCTGTCATGGTCTGTGGACGCAACTATCTGCTGCATAGAAGGAGCGTCTGTATTGATAGGATAGGATAGGATAAAAGATAAAGGAGATATCGAATAGCATATAAACATGAAACAAAATCGGTTTAATAAAACCACAGCAGCAGTATATTCTTGCATATATATAAATATATATTATATAAATAATAAAAATTGATTCTATATTAGGAAAAAACGCGCAACAATGTAAAAACAAATAATAAAAACACAAATGAGTATTTAAACGCAATTTCCAAAAAGAATTTCTGATTTTTTTATTCAAGGGAAATAATTCTAGATTACATTAAAAGTCGATTTAAATAATTAATCCTCAAAGTAAACACAATATGACGTCATATCCCCTCACGCTACATCACACCAAGAATGTGTCAATATAATGCGCACCATGCAACAATCTAACAAATTAAAAAATTTCATTTGAAATGTATAATATACAAATTAATGAATTTTTTTGTTTATTTAAAATGTATTTTTAAAAATAAATCT